>VWZF01004878.1:0-50788 GCA_013396755.1 Sclerurus mexicanus | reverse complement strand
GCGGGACGGCGGGCGGGGTGCCCGGGCTGTCCCGCCGTGAGGGCCGGGCGAGCCGGCGGCAGGGGGGGCCCCGCCGTCCGTGTCGGCCCCGCCGCTTCCCAGGCCCGGCTGCTCGCAGGATTTGCTGAGGTGGAAGGACCCTTAAGAGTCATCGAGTCCGGCTCCTGTCCCTGTGCCCCAAGAGTCGCACACCGTGTGCCCCGAGAGTGTGGAAATGCTCCCTGGGCTCTTGCCGGGCTTGGTGCTGTGACAGCTTCCCTGGGGAGCCTCTCCCAGGGCCCAGACACCGCCTGGGTGAAGGACCTTTTCCTCATATTCACCTTAAATCTCCCNCCTGCGGGGGCGAGGCAGAGGGGGCACATCCACGGCTGCCCTCGCTGTGCCGGGGCAGGGGGTGCCCCCTGCGGTGCAGCCGGTCCCGGCCCTGTCCCCGCAGGGAGGAGCAGCAAGGGGACCCTCGTCAGAGCCGCGGCTCGGCGCTGACCTCGGGCAGGGCCGCCGGCGGGGCATGGTCCGTGCGCACGGCGGAGCTCACGTAGTCGATGGCGTGGCCGCGGCCGGGCCTGAAGAGCGCCTCGGCGCGCTGCAGGGCGGCCAGCCCGGGCTCGAAGAGGTGGAACGGCGCCGTGTCGGTGCCCGGCGCCAGGTGCCGCTCCAGCCTCTGCAGCGGGAACAGGAGCCCGGCGCGGCGGCTNCTGCCCCTCCTCTTCCTCTTGTAAGGAAGTTGTCACTGCAGTCAGGTCTCCCCTCAGTCTCCTCCAGGCTGAACAGTCCAGGTGACCCCAGGTTCTCCCCTCCGGGCCCTTCACCATCTCTGTTGCCATCCTTTGGACGCTCTCTAACAGCTTTATATCCTCCTTACATTGCAGTGCCCAGAACTGGCACAATGTCCAAGGTGAGGCCGCCCCAGTGCAGAGCAGAGCAGGACAATCCCCTCCCTCCCCAGCTGGCGATGCTTCGCCTGATGCCCCCCAGGACAGGGCTGGCCCTCCTGGCTGCCAGGGCACTGCTGACTCACAGCCAACTTGCCATCAGCCAGGGCCCCCAGGTCCCTTTCCCAGCACTGCTTCCCAGCACCTCATTCCCCAGTCTGTAAAGCACACCCAGGACTGCCCGTCCCAGGTGCAGAATCCAGCATTCCCCTTGTTGAGCTTCCTGTGGCTGGTGAGTGCCCAGCCCGCTAATTTAGAGAGGGGACTCTTTGCAGGGCCTCTCTGCCTTTGAGGGGGTCAGCAGCTTCTCTGAATTTTGCATCATCTGTTTAGCTTTGGGTCTTCTCCTTTGTGTTCTTACAGACTCAGGCCAAGCCCAGCGACACCTCTGAGCTGCTGAGGGCTCTGTGCGCTGACTCCCTGTTTGGCCACGGAATGGGGCAAAGCAACCCAGCCCTGCAGCAAATCCAGCTCCCTGCTGCAGCCATCAGTTTTCAAAGAGCTATTCTGGTAAGTAAAAAATTTAAGAAATTAAAGAAAAAAAAGATCAGTAATTTCTGTTTAAGTTGAACTATAAAGAGGTCAGTTCTATTTCGGTTAAAATAAACAAATCCAAACCAGCCACAAAACTGTTGCCACCTGTGTTCACACTATAGTAAGAAAACCCCCAAAGTTTTACTGCTTAACTGATATGTATCAGAGCACTGTTTTCATATTTTAAAAAATCTCCACAAAGCCTTTTACTTTATATTCCTCCATGACTACAGTTCACAGGGCTACAAAACCAACAGAAATAAATATATGTCCTTGAAACATTTTAGCTTCAAAGAAGTTCTGCAAGTTTAGCACCATCAAATGAACGTAAACTTCTATCAGTATCTTTATAAAAGTAGTATATAAAAATATCATTGTCTTCAACCTTACAGGCAAGCCACGAGGTCCTGGGGAATGCTGCCTTTTCTTTGAGATGGAGACTCCTTTTTCTTCTGCAATCACAGCCTTCTGTTTAAAGCCCTCTGATTCTGAGTAGTTTAATTATTAGAATGAGTCGATTTAAGTCCAGGAAGGACCACCAGAAGATAACAGAAGCTGTATCCTACTTTCTGTTGAGCTCAGTTACAAAGCTATAGGGAGGGAACTTCTATCCCTTAAGAAAAGGCCAGCTGCCAACATACAGGTTTCTCAGAGATAGCTTCAAATATTTTGTAGTAAGAGAAACTTCTACTGAAATGCTGCTTCTTAAATTTATGATCCGTGAAAGCAGTTAATGGTGAGAGACTAACTATGTAAACCTTGGGAAAAAAACTCCTGTATTCTACTTCAGTCCTTAAATTAAGTCCTCCTAAAATCTGCTTTGTTTCACAGCAAGGCAGAGCTCAAATGTCCATAGTTCAGGACAGACCACAATCACTGGCTGCTACATGCATGCTTAGAAGAGTGCTCCCCAAAAAATCTACAAATCACCCTTATTTGGTTTCAACCATGCCTCTCTCCTGTCACCTCCAGTGGTGCAAATAACCATGGGTAAATGTAGAGAAAAAAAGCAAAACCTTTCAAGAATTACAGTGCTAATTGTTTGTTGTTTTGGGGGGGTGGGTTTGGTGGTAGTGCATCAACCTAATTTAGTTGAAATCTGTGATGAACCCAGTAACAGAAACATCATGCTGTCCAGAGATATGTTCAGAAGGCAGATTTCTACATTTCTATGCCAAACTGTGACATGCAAAACAGAACAAGTGCTTTTCACTCCTTTTGCTTCAGAGTCCCACCCAGCTCACTGCTGCAGGCAGGAGACGTGCCTGTTTCAAATCCCTGCAGTAGTTACTCTCACCAGGCACACGTTCTGTGGCACATTATGCCCAGACAGGCAGCCAGAGATAGGAGAGAAGGCAGCAGAGAAACCAATTACCCCATTTAATAGCACATCTGCAGGATGATGTGAACAGAGGTGCCCAGTTCACAGGCTAGTGCCTCAGCCACTCTTAAGTCTCCTCTTTTAATGTTACTACACAGGTGGCAGGAACAAATTAAGATGGTATAGGACTTTCTGAATACTTGTAGTTATAGCAAAAGGTGGTATAAACAAGAGCATCCAGTAGACCTCCATCTAAAACCTGAAGATGAGAACTGTGCATTTCAGTGGAAGGTGGTTTGTTGTTTTTTTTCCTGGACTAAGTTGCAGTCAAGATGTTTTAGGGGCAGACTACAAAGACAGAATATGGCAGGTTACTGTGGACAGAGTCGGTAAATTAGCAACATTTAAGCCTGCTTTGTATCTCCCCTGAAGGACTCTATTTTCTATTGTGTGTGTTATTGCCAAACATTAGGCATTCAGACTGACACTGGCTATGCCTCATATCTGTGGCAGCAGATGTCTCTTTTCAGTCCTTCGTTATGTAGTTCAAACATTAGGGAATGACTACAAATTTAGTCCACATTAAAAACTCTGACAATCATTCCTCTGGAGTTTGAAAGAGGGATCTATAAACATTGACACTGACCTAAATCCCAAACAATGGCCAAGAGCGTGGAGCTGGAAGGAAATGGTAACACTAGTTGTCTTGTCTGATCTGATCTTGTCTGTCCCAGCATTGTGAGACAGGTCAAACCATCATTCATTTCAGATACTCTCAGAGAAGAGTAGCTGTGAGACCAGCTGGAGATGGAGTTCTGGGAGAGCAGTGAGGGCCTCTTGTTGTGCATTTGGGACAATCAGATTGGGTCCTGTGAACCAAAACTAGCTGGGCTCTTGAGTTTCATTTCCAGAAAGAGAAACTCAGACCAATTATTGTCACCAGGAAGCATGTTGGAAAGGACAGATCACATGTACCAAGGTGCCTATTTGTTTTTGTGATAGTAAGAGCATCGCTGTGTCCAAATCTGTGCTTGCCCTTAAAGTACATCTTATGTTCTTTTCACATGGAACGTGGTTTAGGAACTAGAGTTACAATGATGTGCAGTTTTAAAGGTTAAATTATTTGTATAAAATACTAAGAAACTGCATTTTCCTCTATGCAAACTATTTGATGGGGGAGGGTGGTGGTGTGTGTGTGGAAGAGAAGTGTCTCTATCCCCAGTAGGGACTTCAAGGCCACAAACCTCTCAAGGGCTGGATATTCTGAGACACTAAAAAATTAGTTAAAAAATTAAAATACTCATTATACTTATTAGTGAGAAAGGTTTTTAAAGGTTCTGGAGTACAGTAGTGGAAGAGAGAGACATTATTGCTCATGTGGCAGCCAACGTTGCTAGTCTCAGCTGAAGAGTAGTTTCCACTGTTTTTGCAGAACTGAAATTCTCTTTTCAATATTCACCTTAAATTTGGTTAATTTCTTCCATTTGTACCTGGTCTGATTTGTGCTGCAGCATTTGTTTTTGCACGTCAGTCTTTAAGGCAGAGCAGAAAACAGAACTACTCTGTCCATTTTCTCAGAGTCATTAGCAGAGGATGCAGGGCTGTGAGTGTGCAGAAGAGAAGGAATTTCTGTGTCTTAAGCATGCTGAAGCAGTTACAAACTCCTTGAATCTAGGCTGAAAAAATGAAAGTAGTGCCAATAACTTTGACTGCTGAGGACACGGACAAATGGAAAAGCTCCCATGATTGGTGCAGATGGGGTGGAGGCCATATAACCATTGCATCAAGAACTGATTTGAGATAAACTTTTGCTGCCTTAGTGCTGGTTGGTATGGCCATGCCCATGGTAGCAGCAGGTGAATCTAGTAATAAGGGAGTTGGTAAAGAAGGAAGACAGTGCTATATGTTTCCTTCCCAGTCTTGCTATGCCTCACATCATGCAGTGATTTTATTGCAGATGTTCAGAACATCAGACAAAGCTATGTGAGGACATGTCTGTACTCCACATCCTTAATCAGGTTTATCAGCAGAGCTCCTGCTTTCATGCAATCCATGTCTATGCTAAAACAGTGCAGTGGCATGAAAAAACAAAAGGCTCAAACAATAGAATTCCTGCTACAAATTTTCAAGCAAAGTACTAGCTTATTCAGGAACCTGATGTTGCATGACTGAGATCCCACAACAAATCTTCATTTTGTTTATAATAATCATCTAGAAATGTAATCTTATTGCCTCATCAGTTTGAGGTTACCCTATTTAGCATACTGAAGTTTTTGTGGGCATAACATCTAAAAGCTGTCATGCAACACAGTTTGGGGACACTGATGGCTTTTGTAGCCACAGTGCTGAATTTTATACTGTAAGGGCTGGTGGGTATGGTCTCATTCTGTCCCTTACAGATCTACAACGTGTTTGCTCAGACTACAATATTCTCTAATGATCTGAACCAAAAGCATTTCTGATGCAGGCAGGTGTTTATTTGATATTTATAAATCCAGTAATAGCTAGGTAAAATGTTCTGTGTTTTTTAACTATTAAAAACACAAAAACAAGCAAACAAACAAACAAACCCAAACCAAAAATCACCCAAGCCAAACCAAACCCAGTTTTTCAAGGTGAGTGTTGTTGCATGCTTTAAGCAGGAGATGGAGAGGAAAGCATATATAGAGCCTGGGCCCTGACAAAAGCCCTCGGGGAAGGACTGCACAGCAGCAGCAGCAGCAGGAGCAGCAGGAGCAGCAGCAGCAGCGTGAAGCCAATCTGTGGAAAACTCTGCTCTCCCAGGGGCTGAACCACTAATAACAACTGAGCAGCCATGCAGCAGGAGGATAACTAAAAACAGCATTTGGTATGTCCAAAATGGGGGCGGAAGGGGGAGGCTAAGTCCCTCTGCTAGAGGTATGAAGGACACATAGAGCCCTTTATAGGACTCTTGCAGAATGGCTAAATAAAGTAAGGTAGCAAGTAAGAAACAAGATAAAGGAAACAGGATGTCATGCAGTCATTCACAGTGATCTATGACTTTAATAAAGCAGGGTCTCAAAATACAGAAAGCCTTCTGAGCTGAGGCAGAAACAACCTAACAGTGAAGGACACTTAAAACCATCTCCAGGGCTGTGCTGGAGTTGCATAGAGGACAACCAAGTCCAGGAGGACCTGGATCAGCTTGGATCAGCTGCCTGGGACACAGCAGTGGTCCTCTTGCCACAATACTGCCATGCTGTCTGACTCTAGTGGCAGACTGAGAGTTTGGGCTTCCAAAAACAAGAAACACCATCAATCCTCCTCCTGACAAATTGGCCATATATGACCTTTCCACTCTTCACAGTCATGTAGTAAGTTGCTGAGTTGTGACCAGACTGTAATCCAAAGACTCAAAACCCGAAAGGCTTATTAGAGAAATATGAATGTGATTTTCCAGCCATCACTATGAATATCGGAGACTGGGCAGAATCCTTAGCTAAAAAAAACAAAGCCAAAAGTATTAGGGTTTACGCCAAAGATAACTGGATTAGGTTGCATCACCTGCTGTAGGGAATTCTCCCCGTTTATCAGTTTTCCTGTCTTTCTAAAGTGACCCCAGATTCTTCCACGTGCCTGGGTGTGTTGCTCCCAATTAAACACATGGTGATTAGGACTCTGAAATCTTCTGATTTTCATGAGTTAGACCATTACTTCTTGCTTCCTCTACCAGTTAGTGCTAAGTTACCCACAGACTACATGGCTGAAACTATGGTATGTTTCATACCACAGAGATCTAAATGTGACCTTTGCATCTTGAATCTGCCTCTAAACATGAAAAGTGATTGTTGCACTTAAATGCCAAACCACAGCGCACTGGAGCAGAAGTTGCATTGACCAAGGTGCAGGTATCTGTGTGAAACTGACAAAGTGACTTTTTGTAAAGGATAACTGCAGCAACAACAGCCAGCAGTGATGAGGATTCCATTATATTGCTACTGTTGTCTTTCTGACTATAAGAATTGCGAACAGACGTTGCCTTGCTTTTTGAACTCACACAGCTTTTTCTTTGAGTCATATATGGGTGCTATGTGTCTTCTCATTTAAATGGCACTCAGTCTTTGGGTGGGGGGCAGGGGGAGGGAAGTCATGGTTGTCTGCCTGCCAGAAATTCCCTCCATTCACAGATATCTTGCATCTATTTGACTACAGAACTGAAGCCCTTCCAACCACATTTCACATGGCCATGCAAATACATAAATCTGCTGTGACTTGAGTTGTAGGGAGAGACTTCTGTTCTTAGAACAGGCAAATAGCCATAAACTCATTTCAGCTTAGTGGCTTCAGAATTTGTGGAGGATAATATTTTTTTCTGATAAAATTAAATTCAGTGCATTAATTTTCAGGAAGGTTCATCTTATATCTACGGAAACTGTCTTTGCTGGTACAAGACAAAAGTCTTAATCACATGGGAAGGTGGACAGTGGTAGCTTTGGGAAAGGTTCTTAAGGATGTTGCAAAAATTAAGGCACTCTTTTGGCTCTAAACAAAATCCCACAGTTCACCACTGAAAAGACCTTCAGTGTTCATTTGTGTATGTTTATGTGTGGGGAATATAGTACCAGAACAGTTTGAGAAAGAAACAAAACAATGATGCAAAAAAAAGGCAACCTCAGCCTAACTGTCTGTAGATGTACTCTCATGAGAGAAACAGGGCTGTAATATAAAAGTACAACACACCTGCTACCCTCCTTGCCTGCAGGGGAGAAGTGATTGCCAGTGACTTCTGGAGAAAATGTCTTAGGCTGTTACGTATGTGGGGAAGGACAGAGTGGGAAGCAAGAGGAATTTGTTTTAAGAAATTTTATTTTTAATATGTTGAGCATCCTAAAAATGGTAAGCTAAGAATATCCTTCCCCCAATTCCCAGTGATAAAATTCTCACTGCAGCTGTTGAAAATCGTATGTTATTTGAGAGTAGCTAAGTGCTTGCATGAAATAAGTAGCTAGAATTCTTAGGCTGCAAACTGAACTTTATCTAAACAGGTATATTGTGTAAGTCAAAGGTGTATTATAGTGAAACTTGAAGATAACAATCTAAACATTAATAATAGTTAGAATAGGCAAAGCTAGCATCTTAAATATGACATAAAAATTAATAGCTAGAGCAGGGAGCTCATAGATTGTGTGCTGGAGCATGTCCAGAGCAAGGAAATGAAGCTGGTGAAGCATCTAGAGAGTAAGTCCTATGAGGAGCAGCTGAGGGAGCTGGGTGTGTTTAGCCTGGGGAAGAGGAGGCTCAGGGGAGACCTTACCGCTCACTACAACTACCTGAGAGGAGGTTGTAGCAAGGTGGGCGCCAGCCTCTTCTCCCAGGCAACAAATGATAGGATGAAAGGACATGGCCTCACGCTGTACCCAGAGGAGGTTCAGGTCGGACATCAGGAAGAAAGGGTGATTAAATATTGAATTGGGCTGCCCAGGGAACTGGTGGATTCACCATCCCTGTAGGGGTTCAAGAAATGACTGGACGCAGCACTTAGTGCCATAGTTGAGTTGACAATGTGGTGTTCGTTCAAAGGTTGGACTTGATGGTCCTGGAGGTCTTTTCTAACCTAATTGGTTCTGTGATATGAACTGTAGCAGCCATATTACAACATGAACTATGGAACCAACCAAAACCCCCACCAAAACTGACCTGAGAGGGTATGAAGATGACCACGTAGCAACCACTTGGTAATGAAACAGGGAGCCAGTGAAGAGCAAGAAGACCCCAGACCCTAACATTGCCATTAATCCAGACTGTCATGTGAGGGAACGGGAGTTCAGATTGTAAAGGTAAAATTTCCCTGGGTTTTCTTTGTTCTTAGTCCCTCTTCTGAGGCACTGTGACACAAGGCCTGGAATATGGTCAGAGAACGCAAACAATGAAAGCTATCTCTGGTTAGTACTGGTGGTACCAGGGTGCTGGTTTTGGTGTTGGATTATGCTAAAACCGTTCTACTTCACCAAACTTCAAACACACATCCAGCTTTTTGAAGCAGGATTTGACAGATAAGCTGCTAGTTCGCCTGGGAATACATGACTAGCAATCAATCACTTTATAACTATAAAAGCCTGGTCCAATTTTCTTATGGAAGATTCTTCCACATACTTTCTTGAAGTGTGTGGAGCTCCTCAGATGAAGCAGGGGCGCTTCTTCGTGGTTACTCTCCAGGGACTAAGTGAAATAGAGACATCTGCTTGCTATTGTCATGTGGTGAGCGGCATCAGTCTCTACCTAATGATTGTTTCTTTGTGCTATGTTTGATACAACTGCATCAATGTAATTGCTTTGATATAGTGGACTGTACTATTTTATGCTATAATATACTAGTAGGTTTTTAGCTTTTACATTGTGCAGTAAATAATTCTGATTAAGGTCTTTTCTCTGTACACTGTCTGTTCTTTTATCTGTTCATTTGTCACAATAAATAATTCATTTTATATAAACATATCTGATTTGCCATCATTAAAACCTGTGGGACAAAGTGATTTAATCACACCTCTGTAATTCCTTAAATTTAAACCTTTGACAAAATCTGAAGCTAAGATTGGATCCAGCTGCACCGAGGCTCCTCTCTGAGAAGGAGTTAAGGAAAAAAGGGGGTCCTTTCTGCACCTTGTAGCTTGATGAGATGGCTTCTCTGATAAACTTCATTTAAGCCTTCCACTCCCACTGCTGCAGGCACCTGTCTTGAGCTGCCAGACATCATAACTGACCTGTGCCAGTAAACCTGTCTAAACGTGACAGCCTAGTGTCAAAAATTTTGTTAACAGTGAGATCGGAACCAAATATGAAAAACTCATGCTGCTAAGGCTTTGTACAAGTTCTGCTATAGATTCTGTCTTCCCGTGGTAACATTAGACAGAAAGCCATTGCTCAGAAAGGAAATACCAAGACCATTTCCTCTCTGTTCACCAGTTCTCATCAGAGAAAGCTTCATGCTAGGAAGAACTACCTCTTTGTAGCTGCATGGTGGGGCTCTCAGGAGCAGAGGAAGGCAGAGGCTCTGGATGCCGGATCCCTGGCAGGGCATGCTGGGGGGCTCACAGCAAGCTGGATGGCGCATGAAATCTGTATCACCCACAAAAGCAAGAACTACTCTGAAAGTCATCAGCAAGAACATTTACACCGTTGCCATTTTCACCATCACTGTGGTCACAGGAGCTACAGGTACTTCTGATGGTACTTTGGTACCAACTCTCTGTTGAGGACAGAGGGGGAAAAGGCAGTATATTAGAGTGATGTTTACTCAACTCTTATTCTGGAAAGGCAAATCTAGTGGAAGGCATCTTTACAAATTGCTGAAGGGACTTTTTGATGGAAAACCAATAACCTGCAAATCAAAACATCTCTAGCTGCAAATAGATCGCTTCAGTTGTCAGCTATGAAGATGCTGAACTTGGGCTGTCCAATGACTTGATGGAAACTGGTAATGATTTTCATGGAGTGTAATATTTGTCATGATAATTAACCAATTTATTAAAAACATAATTGATGGAAGGTTTTATGATCTGTCTGGGCACCCTGTCAAGCTTTCCTCAGGTATCAGTGACTTGTCCTGACAAGTAAAGTATACGGGGATTTTACGACACTAGGTTCAGATGAAAGTTTTCGTAAGATTTATTACAAAGGTTCTTTTCCCTCTCCAAACCCAGTTAAATACTTAGAAGGGCTAATTTCAAAAACATGGGCTCTGAGAATGGAGCTCTAATCCTTCCCCTCCCTACTCAATTGTGCAAATGCCTGTTTGTTTTTCTTGTTTGTTTTTGTTAGCACAGATGAGGCAGGTCACAAAGCAGTGATCTTGAGTCTCTTGGGGATCTCTGCATCTAACAGCAAACAGGAATGTGTTTTCTTTCCAGTGAAAAGCCATTCTTCTCAACTATTTCATCTCTCACCACTGTAATCAGGGAAATTGGTTCATATAAGCTTTGAAGTGTTAGGGCAAAAATTGCCTTTTGTGTTTGACCGGATTAGGAGGGTGGCTTATGTCCAGAACAAAAAGTGGGGTGAATCTTCACATATTCATTTTTCTGTTGTACTGGGCAGTGATGCTGGTGAAAAAGCAAGCTGGGAGATCTCCCTGTCGAGAGGGGCTCTGAAGCTCATTCAGACTCTGCTTCTTAGTCATGTCATTTATCTATTGCCCTAGGGAGAGAGTGAAAGTAGACCTGATGTATATGAATACAGCCATGAACTTGGAAATCTTTTCCCAACTAAGATGAGAGACTCAGCTCTGGGGCTGGCACAGATATGGCCTCATGTTCACCTGTACCAGTGCAGATGTTTCCCTGTGAAGTACAGACCACAACTCCAAGGGTATGACATCTCTGAGCATGTTCTCGCATGTCCTTCTCTTTCTTTCTGTCCTTCAGGGAACAATGGAGTGTCAGTGACCATGGGTGACAACGCAGTGCTCACCTGCCCTCTCAAACCAAATGTAACTCTGGTAACATGGAAAATAAGCCCTAAGGTTGAAGGCCACTGCACCTTGGGGTACAGGGCTGATAGGAATGAGACAGACAGAACAAGCTGCAGTGGCAGCATGAACTGGAAATTCAGACCAGATCTGGATCCTGCCCTTGAGATACGACAAGTGGGAATAGCCCAGGAGGGAAATTACACCTGTGAAGTTGTATCAGGAGAAGGGAATTTCCACAAGATGTATCACCTGACCGTGCTGGGTAAGGGATCCTCTCTCCATTTACAGTTCTCCAGAGGACCATGTCTGGGCCTTGACATACAAAGTTCCTCTCCCCATCCACTGGGGGAAACATGGAGTAAGAAGTGGAGATATTTTTTTAAATGAAAGAGGGTAGGTTTAGATTAGATTTTTGGAAGAAATTCTGTACTGAGAGGGTGGTGAGTCACTGTAACAGGCTGCCCAGAGAAGCTCTGGATGTTGATGCCTTAAAGAGTGAGGAAAAAAACTCCAGGCAACTTTTAGTAGGAGATAAGTGAGCAGGAGCTTTAATGAGCCTCCAGGCTCTAGGAATACATTTACACAGGATCCCCCCCTTTGACCCGAGTTTCAAGATTTTATAATAATGTCCATCCAATCCCACTCTGTTATTTCCCCCAGTCCTGCTCCATTCCGCCCCCAGTTCACCCCGTCGGGAATTGGGTCTGGGGGCTCAGAACCCTTCTTTCATCATCGTTGCCTTCTTCACAGCACGTCAAGTCTTTGGAGGCCTTCCAGAGCTTCAGATTTGGAGGTTCTTCTGTCTATGTCTTTATCTTGTGGTGCAGGCTTCGTAGCACTTCTCTGCAATTCTACCTTGAAATAGAGACTAAACAGCTACTGGAATTTTGAGGGATTGATATAGGATGGGGTTGGTATGTGTAAACATTAAGCTACTGAAGTTATTTTACTAGTACATTAGATCTACAATAACGTCTAAAATCTATAAAATTAAAAAGTCAAAAATCAAAGAAACCCTTAGGCGTCAATGTCCCATCCCTAGAAGTGTTAAAGGCCACATTGGATAAAGCTTTTGAGCAACCTGGTCTAGTGCAGGGTGTCCCAGCCCATGCATGACAAGATGGCAGAAACTAGATGATCTTTAAGGTCCCTGCCAACCCAAGCCATTACAGGATTCTGTTAATCTTGGTGGGATAAACTGTCATGCAGCTCATTGATAGTATCTGTGGGTCTCCCTTATCCTGGCTTCCCAAAACTCTTCTCCCTTTTTCTGTCCCCTTTCCAACTGTCTAGTTAGAAATGACAGCTTTGAAGCAATTTCCCATAGACTAACAGAGCATGTGGAGAATGGTTGTGGTAAGGCTCACCTGAATGGGGAAGAGTTGTCCAAAAGCAAAAAGGAGACAGGAACTTTGCCTCTAGTGATTTGGATCCATGTTGTTGCAATGGCATGGCACCTCCAACCTTATTCCCCTCCTTTTACTGCTTTCATTTTGGGTACAGAAGAAGAACATCCCATCCCAACTGCAGCAAACTAACTCCATGCCTCTCCCCTTCCTGGTGCTTTGCAGCGCCCCCCCAGCTGAGCCTGTACTGCGATGAGCAGGGGAACCCCGTGTGCGAGGCAGCGGCAGGGAAGCCGGCTGCTCGGGTCTCCTGGGTCCTGGGGAGCAATTCCCCCCTCGAGGAACAAGGCCACATCAGTGGGACAGTGACTGTTCTCAGCAGGCTCACAGCCTGTAGCACCAACGTGACCAGCACAACCTGCGTGGTGTTTCACCCAGCTGGGAACTGGAGCGAGTCCATAGGCTGCTGTACCTCAAGTAAGCTTCCCTTTGTGTGTTCAGTGTGCATTCAAAACCCCGTTTACCCTCTGTTCATGCACTGAGGAAAGATCAGTGTCACTGGCAGGATTGCAACAGGAACGGTGCAGCTGAGTTTCCAGTGAGAAATTTGTTGGGAGGGGGAAGGATAAACAGAAGTGCTGTCAGAACTATACAGCCCTTTGTGAAATTCTAGGAAAGGAGATTGTTGCAGTGGTTTTCCCTTCCACCTCCAGGGCTGAATGGAAAGGCAGGATTATTCAAAAGTTCATGACACACCAAGATGTCAATGGTATGATCATTCGGAGCTATGTATTGTAATCAAGTGGTGCCATTACATTTTGCCAATTCTTTGGTTACAAATGGGTTGTGACAGAAGACTGAAAGCCAGGTTCCAAAGACTGGCTGGTAGATGAAGGCTTTAGGTGGTGAAGTTGACAATGTTGATGAGAAGTTGTGTGCAACCAGACGTAATTCACTGAAATACTCAGATGGAGAGAATCAGAGCCGAGATTTGCTGGGATTCAGCGGCAAGGCCTGCAGCAGGACTGTGGGAAGTGGTGAGGAGGAGGATCTAATCAGAGCCCATACAAGAGAAGACAGGGCTCCTCCATCAGGGCATGGGGGGGATGTTTTTTGTTCCCAGTTTTTTGTCTGGCACTGTATTCCAGCTACCTCAGGTCACTCTTCAAAGTATAGCACAAAGAGAGCATTGTCCATAAGATGCCATCCTGACAGAGGCACAAGCTAAACATGATCTTTGAGATGTACCTTAATGAGCAACTGTTTCTCTTTAGAGGAGATCGGAAGCTTTCTTCACTGTGTCATCAGCCTTACAAGCATCCTGAGCCTCCTCTTCCTCCTGGCTGTTTTTCATCTCTACACCATCTGTAGTAGCAGGTATGTATAGGACACAATAGACACAAACCCCTTTGGCCAGTCCCAAGGAAGTTTAGGAGGGCTTCTGGTACTGATTCATGTCATGTGCCATCACCTCAGCCTGTCACAGACATGTCAGTCCTGCACGTGTTCATGGAGGATTGTCCTAGGACTGTGACTCCCACAGCTGGGGAAGATGAGGAGGGAGTTCACACATGAGTGTTAGCGACCTTCTTCCTGCTGCCATACTCCATTCAGAACCAAAACTACAAAGGGAATGCTTAATTTTTTTCCACCTGATTGAGGGGTCCGAACAAAGATTGCAAGGCTATGAAGATTAAAGAGGCAGCACAATATCTTCCTGAGCTGGGACCCAGAGTTTTGGTCCATTTTGTCCTACTCAAAGAAAGCCAGGGCAGGCAGGGCTAATATAGAAATGCAGGAGGTATTGCATGAGAGCAGAACAGGTCTGCTTTTGTAACTGCTTGGGAGTTCTGTCAGCAGTGTGGCAGCTTGGCTGATTAGTCTCTGTCTGAGCTGGTCCCGCTGTCCCAAGGTGCAATTGCTGCCCAGAATTGCAATACAAACACCTCTGAGATAGAACCAACTCAGTCTTCGAGTTGTTTGAGCTCCACACTGTGCCAGGGCTCTTGGCAGCTCTTCATTCGGTGCTGCCTAGAGTATGGCCAGCACTGCTCGTGCTCATGTGAGATCACAGACATAAAGCCTTATGTTATTTTGTTTCTCTATCAAATAAAGAGGAGGAATACTGTTTTCACACTCCTAGAAACCAAAATTGCATTCCCACAACAGACTTGTTCTCACACTCAGAGTGTTGGGGTCCTGTTTCGTAGGACAAGGAAGAACTAATACCAATCACGGCAGCTTCCATCTGCAGAGGTGTCTGAGTTTATTTCTAACTCAACACTTGAGCTGAGGTGAAAGGAAGTCCCAATATGTCTCAGCGACGTGGCATACAGAAAGAACTCACTGGTACCAAAGTGTTCAGAAGGAAGCAAATATCTACAGTGCAGCCAGTGTAACTGTGCAGAAACAGGGCATAAAAGGTGGATCCTACCCAACCTTTGTCATCTGTCTTCCATCACCTCTCCCTGTAGTGCAACTGCAGATGCTGTTATCACTCATGCAAGTATGGATCTTTGTTGTACAAAACCAACTCTGACATGTATGCAATTGGAAATTATTTCCTATTGTATAAAATGAGATCACTCAATTCCAGATTGAGGTTTCTGCAGGACACTGCCAGGATTCAGACAGTGAGTCTGTTGGCACAGTACTGTGAAAGTGCTCCTTTCACATTTACAGACCCAGCTCCATTCTGTCCATCAGTTGTCACCTACAGCTGTTTGGTCCTGACAGATTCTGCACTTGGCAGAGCTGACACACAATGCAAATTAACTCAGAGACAAGAGCTAGAAGAACAAACAATTTGGAAGCCAACAAAATTACTGATAATTCTTTATGGTAACCTAACTACCCAAAGGCTAGCAAGCAGAAAACCACACTGACTTTAGCTGGTATTTTTAGCTCTCCTGGTATCTGAGTTCCTACAGTGTAGGTCAACTGCCTGCCTGCAAGCTGTGCTCAGCTACATCTCATCTCTGCAGCTCAGCAAGCACCTGCACACACAAACCTACGTGCACAGTTTCTCCACCAGCACCCTCATCGTAGGGTAGGACCACCTGCAAAGCCACAACTCTGCTTGGCTCTTACTAAATATATTACAGACAGAGGGACTACACAGGGAAGACTCACCTTCCTTTCTTCTCTTCACAAGCTTTGGAGCAAGTTAAAATTTCAGAGATACCAACAGAGATGTGACTTAAGTTAGCAAGAGTCCACTGGTGTCCATGGTATTCAGGACGTCTTCTTTTTGTGCTCTACTTACTACCTTTCTTTACCTTTTCTCCAGATTGGTCAGGTCTCCAGCAAGAAAGAAAAACATCTCACATATTTTGTTACATTTTCCATTCAAGTTGATCAGAGTCTCTCCTCCACCAGGGATAAAAGAGAGTCATTGTGATTTCCAAACAAGAGTGAAACAAAACAATCCACGATCAAACCCCTTGTACTTAGGAGCCAGATTGTTCCTCTGTTTTGAGGAGACTGGCTAAAAAAACCCTAAAATCTCTGTGCACTGTGGTTTTTACACCAATGCTTATACATTTGTTGCAATGTTCCATCCTTGCACAAAAGCTCAGTGCATCAGAATAAAGTATATATTCACCCACTTCAAACCCCTTCAGGGTTACAGCTGAAAACAGTGCAGAGGAGACCAGACAGAATCCTGTACCAGAGGCAGAGCTGGGAATATATTTATGGTGGATATTGAGTTTCTGCATGTCTCATTTTGTGTCAGCCAAAAATGTCTTAGAATTAAACATTCAGATTCAGCATTTAGAAACCTTTAAGTCTTCCCTGTAGTCTATTAATAGTAAAAAGTGCACCAAAAATCCCCACAATGAATCAAGTGCTGTTTTGGCTCAGTTAGAACTCTCCATCTGCCCTAAGAGGTGATTGTTATTACTTGCCTGACACATAGGATAGAGATTTAAGAATAGATAGTATGTTTTAGAACCGTTGCCTTGGTTTTACATGTAACAAACATGTCAGAAAGAACATTAACAAGTCTCTGTAGTCTCATGCACCAAGATATGAATAACCAGATAAAAAATATGCGGAGGCATGAGAATGTAGGAGAAATAGCTTTTTCAGTCCACATTTGAATCAGAAAAGTTTGGAGATGAAGAGTGTTTCTCCCCCCACATTCACCTAGATACTTAATTATTCTCATGACATAGCAGCAAAATACTGCACTGATGTAGCATTTGGCATTATGCTGAATTACTGCTCTATGTTACAGTTGTTGCTAATAGTGCTCTGAAGAACAATGCTTCCTGAGACTTGAGACAACTGAAATTGCCGTGTAACTTTAGAATCTGAGAGTTTATTTTAATCAGATCTTTGCTTTTCTTTCTTCTTCAAACATGAACCCAGGTTCTACCTCACCGTTCTTTGCAGAAATAAAAGCAACGTATTCTAGAAAGCATACTCATACCAGTGAAAAACAGACCTAGCACAATGCAAGGCACTCGACTGATTTGACTAAGTTGAACTTTGCACACACTGGTTAGGACACACCTCATTAACAAGTATATTTCCTTTCACTTTGCATCCAAGCAACATGCTACAGCCAGAAGCCACCACAAGGCTGTGTCAAAATTTCATAAATGCCACAGAGAAGTTGCACTGGTCCTTCCCAGCCAGTGCCTGTCAGGCTGAGGTTGGAGCAGTAATGTCATCACTGTAGGTGGGGCTATCCAGCCAGAGCATGAGAGGAAAGAAAGAGGGAGCATTTCTTTTAACAACTCCTTTCTGCATACCCAGCCACAGATCTCACTTCTCTCAAGAACAGCAAGGCTCAGCATCACACTCTGGACAGCACTGGATCACAAGCAAACTGGAGCTTCACCAATATTTGCAGATAACCGATTTCTGAGCTCCCTTGAAGGAGGAAAGAGAGCAGACCTCAGAACAGCAGAAGAGACTACTCCAAGTTCCAGCATGGTACCAGTGTCAAGCAAATGAAAGAAACCCCATTAAGCTATCACCAGTACCAGTACTGGGTCCTACAGACCCAGTTTGCCGCAGCTGGAGGTCATTCCAGCAAAAGCCCAGGCACAGATGGGCAAAATAAGGAAGCCCCTCATTAATTCTTTCTGCATAGTCTTTCCCTGTGGTCTGTGTACACTGTCACATTGTGACTGACTGTACAATAATGCACGTATGGTATGCAGTTTTCTTGCTGCTTCCAACTGCTTCATATACAAACCTTTAATAATGTGCATTTAAACATGATTTTCTGTGCTTTTTTCCCCCCAATCATCTTCTTGGTGTACTATGTTTTCACTAATGGTACAAAGTGAACAAGGGGTAGGTGGAGCTTCTTGTGAGAAAACCAGCCATTACTTCTAACTTTCCACTACCAAAACAAACCAAGATCAGTAAGTTTCAAGTCTTCCCCTGCCACACATGCTTACTTGCAAGGCAGCAAATCTGTGACCACAGGTTCTTTATGTTTTACTGGGTGTATCTGTCCATCAGAGGATTATGAAAATTCCACCCACATCCTCTCAGCATGTGAGCTCCCCAGTGACCTCCATTCCACCTATCCCAAACTACCTTGCTACTTGCGCCTCTTAATCTTCAGTATGTTTACTCACACAATAGCACTTCCAATATGCATTGGATTATATTTAGAAAACTACATGCAATTGCCTGCTCAATAGCAAACAGGAAGTCTGAAATCTGGAACAAGCTTGAACTTAGGTTATGCTACAGACAGGGTGGCACCTTGATCCATAGACCCTTTTCTTTCATACTGTATGACTGATGGAAGTCATAGGGGAGGTTTCAGGACCTTCTGGTAAGTGAAACGTCACTTTGGAAAGGGATTAGATAAAAGGAGAGGCTAAAAACCTTTAATCTAGAAAAAAAATCTGAATGAGTAGGAGGAAAAACCTTTTACTCTGATGAAACTGTACTGTGTTTTTTTTCACAAGCAGACTTATGCAAGTACTGTGCAGAAGCATGGGTGGGTGCTTGTAGATGAGACTGATACAGTCAGCACTTAAGAGTGTGCACCAGTTCCCATTATAAAATTCTGTTTGTACAGTTTATAATATTACCAAATGTTATGAGTTTGGGCTGGAATTATCTGTGGAAATATCTGTCTCAGGCTGATATTTAATTATTTATCTTTACTTTTTATTTTAGATCAATAATTCAATAACATTTTACCCATACCAGAAAGTATGGATAACATTTCATTTGAAAACCTGTAGCAGTGACATACCTTAGATTAGGTGGTTAATGTTTTACAGTGTTTGCCTTTCTGTTAGTGATATGCTATGCTGAGTCCCATAAAGGCCTGGCCAAAATTAATCAGTGGACTAGATTTTGTAAATGTACAATTCATATATGCCCTGTACTGTTCACTGAGTCTTTCTGCCCAGAGAAGACATCCATGCATGTTCCTTTCTTCCCAAATGAACATCCAGAGAATGAAAGTACAGGTATAGTCTAGTGTTGCTATAAGATTTTATGCACAGATATGTGAGTGTAAACTATGACCCCAAGAATCTTGGCAAAACCAATTATATGATTTTGAAACAGAAGGATTGCTAAAGACAGGAAGATATCTGTATGAATTCAAATTCAAGCCAATTCTAAGCCTTTAAGTAGGAGCAAAATGGAAATAAAGGTCTAAGCCTGCCATTTCAGAAAAGGGAAATGGCGTGAGAGTGACACAGCCATTTCCCAAGTCAGGGGGATTTAGAATTGCTAGATTTTTGCAGAAAAAAACCCACAATGAGCCTCTAGGGTTCAGAGGAAAAGTTCCATAGAAGCATCTAAAGAAAATCGATAACTATGACCAAATCTCAAACACTGCTGAAGAGCAGCAAGGAAACGGAGGAAGGTGACAAATGAGTATGCCTATTTAGCTCATATGCCCCATGCTGTGAAGGAGGACGAGCTTGCTTTAGAAACTCACCTGTAAAGTCTGTTTCCTTGTATGTCACATTGCCCTGAAAGTGAAGGCTGTGTGACAGAAAGATGACAACGGTGAAGAACTGGGAAGACAACATCTAATGTTTAGACCCTGTGTGGGTCAGTAGCTCTCCTGGGGGTCTGTGGCACTGGGATCCTTGGGTTCAACTTACAGAACTATTCCCCATAGAGACACTTTTCTCAGAAAATGGCCCCTGACCAGCAGAGCGAGTGGCTGAAGCAGAAAGTCATGCACCAGCCTCTTTTGCCTTTAGCTGTGTCAACACCATTACCATTACTACGTCTAAATAGCCCTGTATTCTGGCATGTCAGCACAGAGCTGGCCATTGCTGAGGAAGAGAGCTGCACAGTTTCATCACAGGTTTCATTACATGTGCCCAAAGTAGAAATTCTCAATTTTATGAAGTATTTAGTATCTCTCTCATTGTCTGTGAAGCCTCAATGAGTGTGCCTCTCCAGAAGGGAGAGATTTTAAGGATGCTTTTTTTACAAAGAACTTCTATGGTTGCTCTTGGTTCTGGGACATAAATAAATCAGACTATTCATTGGAAACAAACAGATGCTATGGGTAGGTTTCTCTTGATTTTCATTCTGTCCTGTATCACTGAGACACATGAAGTTGCAACTAATGTTGGAAACTTCCACAGAAGCCATAATATGTCTGCATTGGATAAAAACCTCTTTGCTTTGTTCTCTTTGCCCAGCATGGTGGCATATCAAGCTCTTGACATATCAAGCTCTTTTCTTATGATCAGAAGAATGACCATATAGATGACTACATACATCAAGAGGCAGAGGAAGAGACAACTCTACTACAGGCTCGTTTTGGAGGTTTTGACATTCCCTATCCCCTTGACATTTCTCATGCTGTTTCCCTCACAGCCATTCTCTTGTCAGCAGCATATCTGAAGAATACAGGCATGAGTCAGTTTTCCACCTGATACAGACACTATTTTGACTGTCAGTTAAAAGAGGCTTCTGCACACCCACATCTTTGTTTTATTAAGTATTTTGAAGGAAAGTTAAACATACCAAGAGGTACCATCTAGACACGGTTTATATGTGTGCCTGTGTAGGCAGAAGAATTTTTAAGCAACATAAAGCTCTGTTTTAAAATAAGTGTGTTTTAAAAGCTTTGTTAAGAAAAAGAAAGTGTGATGTGTATATCAGCCATCAGAACAAAGAGAATATTTTTCTTTTTCTTTGAGAAGCAGCACAGTAAGCACTTCACAAAACTAGATTGGGTTGCTATTAGTTCTTTGTGGTAATGCAACTGCATGACTGAAAGCCACAAAGAATTCAGTAGCAGAAAGCTACACTTCCCTGAATATATATTTTAAATTAACATGAACATCAGGTTCTCACAGTGAAAGTGGTCCTGCTGCAGCAGAAATGTGCACGGTTATTATAAATCAGAGCACTGATCTAAGCAAGTAACCCTCTACCACTGAGGTAAGTCAGGTCATTTCTTTAGTATTTTGGAGATGGGCAGCAAAGGACAGAAAGCTAAGATATCCTGTGAGGTCTGCAAATAATTGCCAGAAGGGGCAGGGGCAACGTAAAATACAGGGTTCTTTCCAGCACAACTTCTCACTTAGGCAAGTATCCAATGGACAGATAGGCCTGACAGGTGCTCAAAGCTCCCCTAGGCTATGTGGTTTTGCTTCTGATTATGTTAAATTTTCCAGAGATACCCAGTATGCACTAGAACAGACATATGGAACAGGACTGGTACTAGCTCCACAGCCTGAGAAGAATGTGCCAGGTGTCCATCATCTCTGCCCCATTCCTCATGTTCTCTCGAAGTACCTGGGAGGCCTTCAGCTTTCAGGACATGGGCTCAGAACTCCTGTTAATGCCTGAGCACATCTTCACTGAAAAAAGCATCAACACCACAAACATGAAAAACATATTGTTATCACTTTGCAGAAGGATTGGGGAGGAACCGTATCATTTTCTCATCTGCAGTGCTAAAGGAAGGATATGTTTCTTCCAGTAGCTCAGAATAAGAAAACTCCCTCTGATATGAAATACAGACAAGCAAAGACTCCTACCCCATTTAAGCTCTGCTGTGGGGTTTATCAGCCACAAATCAGCCCCATGAGGAGAGGCAAGGCAAAGAAGGTACAGGAAGCCCAGCTCTGCAAAAAGGCAATGGTTGCAAGTTCTTCAGCTTCAAATACCTAATCCACCAAAATAATGGGGTATCACAGCACAGTAGTGAAGAGAGAGCAATGACTGGTTGCTGAAGATGTACTGGCACAACAGGGATCTGGCACAAGCCAGATTGTATGGAAGACCCATCTGGGACAGAGACAAGATCAGGCTTGAGTATAAATTTCAAAAGCTGCTTCTGCCTTGTGTGAGGGACCACAAATACAACAGGCGAGTCAAACTGTTCTTTGGAACGTGGCACTGTTGCACACCAGGGCCAGGACTCTGTGCCCAGGCTGTTTCTTCCTAACTTTGCCATGGTCTGTCTCAGACACTGAGATCACATCAGAGACCAGGTCAGAACTGCAGGTGTTCAAATGAGGTATGGGATACAGAAGTTGGGGAAACCTGTTGAGGAAGGGGCACACTGCATCCTGAAATGGCACGTAGGCCAAATGTCTGTCCCAGCTGACCAGGGAGTAAGTGCTGCGTTAACCCCACATGTCAGTAGCAGCCACAATGCAGAACTGCTCTTCCAAAGATAAACATGCTCCAGGATAACTGGATGCTATGACAGAAAGAGCTAACCAGAGACCTAGGTCCTCTGGAATTTAACTGTCTTCATGCTGGCATTAGGACAACAGCCTTTAGGAAGGAGTAAAAACGTATGAGAACTAAGTATCAAGCTTACAAAACTTGGAGCCTATCATATGAACCAAATGTTAACCTTATGAAAACTAAATACCAAGTAAATAGCATTGATGACACAGAGTGTACACACAGTTTTACTCTAAGTGCTTAAAAAGTAGTTCTAAGGACTGCATCCCTTTGCAACGTCTCTTTTGTTCAGTGCTGAAAAGGTTACAAGTTTTTCTGAACACAATATTTAAAAGCAAATGGTGTCACCACTCATTGATGATTTCTGCTCACAACAGAGTTGTATGGAGCCCTGACATCTCATTCAGACATCTACTTCTAAGACCCAATGGAAACTTTTCTCCTAATATTAGTGATTTAGATAATTTTCTTTTTTGAATTAAAAATAATTGCTAAAGAAATAATGACATAAGAATGCAGTTGCAATCACTGTCGCTTATCTCATTATTACGTAAGATTTTAGCTATCATTAAAGAAGATTTTTACAGTGTCCAGCTTGTTATGGCTAGGAGGTATCTGTCAAGGTTTGTGGACATGCCTTCATCCACCTTTCTCTCAGTAATGAGATTGCAAACCTAATTACACTACTGAAGTCAGAATTATTTCCTATTTACAAAAGAGTAAAAAGGCAGAATTTCAAATACAGGAATATCTGCTATAAAAAGAAGTTAATAACAAATTTGAGGGTTTTTTTTTTAGTGCAAATCTCTATTTGTAGGATTGCAAAATAGGCTGTGTGTCACTTATAACTACCATTGAGCAGGACAGCCTTGGTCCAGAGGGCCACACTTAAAGTGACCATAATGCTAGAGCTCCATATATGCTTTGTCAGTATCCAGACTTTTATTCACAATGAAAATTGTTTCTTATTTCAGTTTCTTCATTCTTCAGATAATAATCAGCCCAATGAGAGCCTTACGTATCTCTGTGCAAAAGGATTTAAAAATCTGCAAATTCTAATCTGACCAACAATGCCAAAAAAATGTCCTGTCTGGGATGATCTCAGAGATGGGGGACTGTTCAATGCTCGATCTTCAGGATAAGTTTGAAAACATTCACAATGCGTCTAGCATAGCTCTGCAAAAATAAGTAGTGCCTGCCTAACCTTCACTTATTGCTATCTGCCTTTCCATCAACAGGCTGGTTGGCCCTTGTTTATTTTTACTTCGTCTGGTATTTCCACTCATGCATATGGACTTTTTCCTATTAAGTAATTTGCTTAATATCTCTACATCAGGATTTTATCTTACATTGCATCAAGTAGAGTTTATTCATTTCATTTGTTGCCTGATAAGGTCATCAAAACACAACATGTTGAGAGACAGGGGAAGCACAACCAACCATCTAAACCACCGAGACTCACTTTTTGCAAGCAGGTAGCCCATTCCACTGTTGCCTAAAATCGAGGGAAAAAACTTTCAAGACAATATTAGTACAGGTAAAGTAGAGAGCAGTTCCTTAATGAAAGCTTTCAGGTGCATGAAGTATATAGGGGCACACCCAGTATAGGGTTTTTACAAATTTATAACACTACCTAATTATCACATGTAATGGGTACATCCAACCCAAAAACCTTTTGCCCCTGGTACCACCCTCAGAACTGCCCTGCTGGAGCACCTCCAAGCGTTTGGAGTCTTCTCTCCTCTGTCAATATGTCTTGTTATTCCAGTCCGGGTGCATGTGTCCCAAACACAATGTCCTTGCTGCAGTCTTGTCTGTTGAAAAGGCTGTTAAACAGAAATTCAGGAATGTGGCACAAACCATGAGAAACTGTTAGAAATTGTTAGCTGCTACCTCAGGTGTGAGAAACTGTACAGCTATATAAAAATCTACAAATATACATAAAATATTAAAATCTGCAAATATATAAAAATCCCAAGGCATCACCACCAGGAAAAATATTGAATTATGAAAACTCCTTCCTATATGTACTTTGTCACAGTAATATCTGTGCCTGGGCCCATTCATATGCACTACACTGAGAGGCACTACAGTCATTGTTGTATTTGAAAAAAATGAGTTAAATCACACCTATCGAGTGCATCAGAGACAATTTTCCTTGGATTCAATTCTGCTTATTTCAGGTTTTATGCCTTGGGGTTGAAGCATGAATTCTTATGATGCTTAAATTCTTAATTCTTTAGATTTAATGTAAAAAAATATAATTACATTATATTTTTTCACTTTTCTTGTTGTCAAATATACAGAAGAATGAACTTAGCTTACTCAGAGAAAGGTGAGTCTTCACAGGAGTCTAAATGCAGGTGAATGTCATGATGGATTAGAAAAAAAATCTATAATAAAACTTTTCAATTTAAATATTTTAGAATAAACCTACATATAATGATGAACAATTACTATACTGCACCTACACAAGCAATTATGTTAGGTAAAATCATATAGTGGTACATGCTTTCTCCTGAAGTTTTACAAAAAGTAGATTTCAAAAATACTTTAACCCCACACACAAATCCCATCCTTTGAACAAATAAAATATTTTCCCCTCAGTTGAACAAAGTATTTAATTCCATCCTAAAATGCATTTCTGAAACAGCACCATCTGTTTTGACCACAAGATGGAGATGAAAGGGCAACTAGAGCGGATTTTTTATTCTGCTGAGGTCACGCACAAGTCAAATGTGTGTTATCCCAACTGCCTGGTCTTAAACACCAGACAATGAGATGAATAATTATTACTAATGGTTATCACCATGTTTTGAAACAGCTGTGAAAGAAACACTTCAGATCACTGCGAATTCTAGCAAAACCCACGGGATAGAATGGAGGAAAAGGGACAGTTTTCTCCTCTAGAAGAAGCAGAAGACCCATCTCTCAGGTTCTGCAATAGCTGAAAGGTAGAGTGGAATGTAAGTAGATAGAGTGTAAGGGCTCTGAAACATAAATGAGATGTTACTTCTAAAGTAATTTCTCGCTGTTCAGTATTTCTGGTGAAACAGGACCTCGTGACACATTTATCAGCAGAGATGCTCAACCAAGGAGAAAAGGCAGCTGGTAACTGCAGAATTCTACTCAGAGATGGTATGGGTCGTCAACTTTATCAGGGAGAAAGTCCAATGTAAGAAATACTGGTTACTTCATCTGTCTGAAGGCCTTGTATTTTTGGGACAGTCACGTAATTTGAGTTCCCAGATCATTATTTTTACTCACCAAGACAGTACTTATGAAAAGATTTGGTCTATCTGTAGGGTAAAAAGCCTGGGTTGAACTCCATTTGACCAAGGGTTCTCCATTGCCTTTTTTGGTTTGTTCTGATGCTTCTGTGCTTATGTTTAGATTTTTGCTTCTCACAGAAATCAAGCACTAATATGTGCCACAAAGTGATTTCAAAGCATTAACTATATATGCCATTTCATATGCAATCATTCTGTCTTCTAGGATGGTATTACTAAAGCAAGTCTTGACTAGAGAAAATTTGGGAAGTTTCAGCTGGTTTGGGTAATGGAGTAATATATTTATCCCAACATACCCTGAAAGCAAGCAGAATATTTAATCACAGAAGATTTAGTCTGAAGTTGCACTCAGTTTAGACAGTTATTTGGACTACAATAATGTACTGAAAAGGTGATTTGGGGAGAACAAAAAGCTGCCATACTCGTGCTGCACACTCACTGGCAGCTGTGCCAAACTCATTAGTAAGCTACTGTTGGTATTTATAGCTTATCAGGGTAAACAGTTGCTTTTCACAGGGCTTAAGTTGTAAGTTCCCATTATAATCAAAGGGCACAGGGTTCAGAAAGCCAGCCCAAAGTGGGAAGCTTAGTACCACTCTTTTGTCTCATCAAAATTCAAGTTGCAACACTTCCTGGATTTTAGTGCTGTTTCATTCTACTTTCAGCATTTTCATCCCAAAGAGCAGCTACAGCAGTTTCTAAAGAAAGACCAAAGCAGGGTGAGGAAACACGTCATTGCTAGTCTCCAAATTACAATTTTTGAGCTTCTGACTGCCTGCCTCTTTCTGCTTACGGTTCAAACAGGCTTGCCAAGCACTAGGGTGTTGCAAATGTCAAATGTCATCACTTATGTTCGCCAATATCTAATTTAGAAATTCTGACCTTATTAAAACACAGAAAACCAAATTCATTGTCCCTACCAGCGTTCTACCATCATGTTCTTTTCTTCACCTGAAATGTTGTCAGTATTGGGAAGTTCTCAAATTAAATTATAGAATTCTACCCCAGATGGAGTCAAGTGGTTCTGAGATCTCTTTTCAGCCGTTGTTGTTACAAAGCAAAACCACCCAAGCAAGCACATTTCTTATGCAGTGATAGGATTTGTGGCCAACAAGTTGAGAAATGACTTTTCAGCTTTCAGGGATATCAAGGCTTTATTTTCCATGTCATACAGATGCCATACACCACTCCACTGCCCCGGCACCTTCCCCGATGCTGTTCTCAGTCATACATTGCAAAATGTAAGCTGGCATGTTCTAGTGCCAGACAAGCCTGGTTTGTTCTAGTTGAGCAAGCAGGGCTGATTCCTGGTCATACAGCAGTATCGGAAAAAAGGAACTGTTAAGGTTAGCAAGTCTGCTTACATGGGAGAAGCAGATTTGTTCTCAGTTTCCAGTATATGCATCCCCATCATAAGCACTGTATGTATGGGATACATGTAGCTCAGAGTGGAGCTTCTCTGAGACAGAAGCAGTGTTTACAATTCACTTATAAAAAGGGAAGGTGACAGAATGAGCCAGTAGCAAAACTGGAAGAGAGATGTTTACTTCTGGACTATCCCGAGCCTCACAGATAAAATCTACCTTCCTCAGAAAGTGTGAAGAACAGCACCATGAAATCAGGAAATTCCACCCTACACATTAAAATAATTGAGACTGTGAGGAAAAAATAAAGGCTTGATGAATAAACTGACCTTACTGGAGTTACACAAAAGATTCTTTTGTATTTGCATATCTTAATTAAACCAACTGTAATTGAAATATTTTATGCCTAACACAACTGTGAGGGACTTACCTCACTCACCTCATACCAGCTTGAAGGCAAAAAAAGGAAGTGACTTTACATTCACTGCATAAATGGGCCGTGTACATCTTTATCACCAGACATTGCTGAAATAAGAAAACGAGCAAGCCCTCATAAAATATTAGATAATCATGAGTGGTGGAAACATTAGAAATTAGAACAATGCAGGCACAGTACTGAAATAGATATTAAGCTTTATGACTGTCATTTAAACCAATACCTAAGTCCTGAAGATTAGAAAGTGTCTTGCACCTTTCTGTGAATGGTCTGATGCTGGACTTTAATTTCTTCAATAGAAATAGCAATGTCCTTTCAGCCTTATTTCAAAATAAGACAGAAATAACTGTCCAAATCCCCAAATCAGACAAAAGAATCTCCTCCTGCTTACACATGTAGCATCTGTTGCAGAAAGTGAAAAAAATGGCTTTACACCCTGCAAATGTCCCCATACACGAGTTTCTTTTCACTCACTTCCACTGACGTCAGAGAAGAATTTCCCACAGATTTCTCATGTTTTCTTCATCCAGCTACTTGAAATAATGGAGGACATATCACATACAGTCTGAGTGTCAGCATGACATGCAGAGTAGTGCCAAGGTTAAGCCCAAACTAGCTGAGCTAGCAGATTTCTAGGCCACATCATTAGAGTGGTGTCCAAATACAAAACTTCCTCCCTCATATCCTTAGTTTGCCTATCCTGGGAGCGTGCTAGGAAGCATCTCCATTGCTAAAAAACATAGCCTCAGACTTTGCTGTGAAGATATCCTGTTCATTGCTCAAGCCAAGTATTTCAGTGTTTGAAGGAATCGGAAAAGTGAAATATCTTCTTCCTATTGTTCAAGCAGAGCCTTAACAATTCCTCATTTCTGTGCAACCTCCTGACCAAAGAAAAGAGGTGCTGACTCCAATGCTTTGGACCTCCAGCACAGAGGGGAGTTAGGATTCATCTGGACGTTCCTGCTCCTTTCCTCTCCTCTGTCTCAGTTCATCCGGTCCTCTGACTCACTTCCTCCCCACTTCTCAGTCATCTGCTCTCAGTGCACTTTTGCAACTAAGCCCAGTCTTCCTTGTCCAGTCTGGAGCAGGGTTCAAAGGCAGCTTTGCTGGGAGGTAATCACAAGATGAAGCTCCCTGGCACTGTGGGCTCTGCAGGAGTTTGGGGCAGGTGAACATCATGCATTTTAGTGATCTTAATGCTGATTTCAAGAGAGCCACAACATTTCATGCCATCAGGAGCTGTGTGCCTTCAGTGTATGTCAGTGACTCAGAACTGGTTCCAAGTAAGCTGATAGCTCATTGCATTGCACTGGGCACTCATTCCTCTCCACTGGGTAGCAGTTAGTTGCATGAACAAGTTTCTGAGCCCTGGCTACATGCAGTGCTGTGCTGAGTTGACTGCACAACATCTATTTCTGAAGCCAGCTCACAGCCAGCTCAGGGAGCTCTGCACTGTCAGCATCTGCACAGCACGGACATGGCCTGCAGAAGCTCTTAGGACAGGACTCTGAAGGAGCAATGGGAAGCAGAATTTCAGACTAGGCTGCAAACTAGTACAGTTAACATCTATGGTCAGCACCCTCAGGAGTACTTTGAAACATAAAATTTTATTTACCCAGATGTGTATAAAGGGTGCACAAGAGCTCTGAATTCAAAGTCAGGTTCCTGAGTTTCAGTCTTGCTATTAAATGCAAGCTTCCTTGAAGGGAGAAGGACTCTGGGAACGTGGGCTTCACCTCAGCCTGACATACCCTCCAGTAGGAGTTGTGTAAAAGGAAATGTATTCTCATCAGGACTTTCAGGTGTGTGGGTGTTGCCAGGAATAAACAACACCCAACCACAGAACAACCAGGAAGCTGCGTTATAAGCCTATTATGCCACTTCGCTGCCACAAAATTTGTAGATTATGTCCCCATATCCAGCCTGCAGCATTATGCCATTCTACTAGAGGACTTGCCATGTGATGGGATCAGTGGGCTAGGAAATGACCACTGCACACTAGCCTTCATGGCATGCTGAAAGCAAAGGCTTAAATTACAGGACCTGCAATTGCAAACATTGAGACAATCAAATTTGAGGCAGACCTGTCAATTGTGTTCCAAGTAGACTGGACAAACTCTGTTAGAGTCAAGGACTGGAAGAGCTGGAGGAACAGTCAGTCAGAGCAAAGTGCATCAGTGAAGGAGATACAGAACTTTTGCACCTGCCCACGCAAGAAATGATGCTATCCAATACTTTTGTTTTCTCTTTCACATACCTCCATATGCAAAATTAATGTCTTTTATTACAGAGTATGCACATAAAACTTCTGAAATTATTTTTCCACTACTGTAACAAGTTCTAGGTTCTAGGACAGGTCATCAAAAGGCAGGAAATTCAGGGACAAATGTAACACACACTGCTATCTCTGAAAGAATTAAATTGATTTTAATGGCCTATATATTGAACAAGGCCATTGCAAAATGTAATCCAGCCTTAATTTTACTTTCTTGCCAAATTGCCAGACAAAACCATTACATTTCATATCTGGGGTTAGCACTTACTCAGTGAGCAAAACAGATCTGTCGGTACACAGAAAAGGATGGGTTTTTTTCCAG
Source organism: Sclerurus mexicanus (assembly GCA_013396755.1). Lineage (NCBI taxonomy): Eukaryota > Metazoa > Chordata > Aves > Passeriformes > Furnariidae > Sclerurus > Sclerurus mexicanus. Next base: position 20,880 of record VWZF01004878.1, on the reverse strand, counting down.
AACCATTTCCATCTTCTAAAATAATTGGATTTACTCATTTATTTGCAGCCTGTTTAGCTATCTGTATCTTAAGAATCCTCAACTGACATAAAAAGCAACAGCAGGGAGAATTCTTATGTGGAGAAAGTCATGGTAGCCTCATATGAAGTCAACAAAACCAGGCCAGCTTAAGTTTATACCAGATGGGGTTCCAGCACTCTGATATTTCTGTCATCATTGCAAATGAAGTTCCTGGAACGAATTTAATTTCTGTCTGCACCTTGCTAATTAAAAGTCAGCTTTACAGCTCCTGCACTTCTTGTTGAATGAGTTATTAGCATGGAATGTGCTGTTAGCAAGGACTTTAAGCTGAGTAAAACCACTTCAAACAGAGCAGATCACAGAGACTGTCAAATATCTGATGATGTTACGATAATTAACATAAAATGGCTCTGCAATAACCCACACTGAAAACCACAGGCAGAGCCTAGATCTGTGCTCTCAGAACTCAGAAGACAGGGAAAGTTCAGGTTTTCTACTGCTGTGTGGAACGGGCACTCACTGAAATCATACCCTTAATTGCACCTTATTGGCAGTGTCTTAATCTTCACCAATGTCTCAGGCTTCAGCTATCACAACCAGTTTTCTTTCCACTTTTTCTCCTTCCCATCAAATGCATACTGCATTTCTAATTGATGCAGCCAGCAAACCCTGACAACTTTCCCTCCTCTACATGCATTATTTCTCCATCTAGGTCATCTTCTGTGCCACTCTGACCTTTTTAGGACCAGTCATGGCAGTCTGGTAAAGTTCCCAGTGACTGAAAAAGGGAAACCTAACCACCATTTTTAAAAAGGGAAATAAAGAAGACCTGGGGAACTATAGGCTGGTCAGTCTCAACTCTGTGCCTGGCAAGACCATGGAGCAGATCCCCCTGGAAATTATGCCATGGCGTATGGAAAATAAGGAGATGATTTGCGACAGCTGACATGGCTTCACTAAGGACAAATAGCGCCTGACAAATTTGGTGGCCTTTGGTTACAGCAGTGGTGGACAAGGGAGGAGCAACTGATGCCACCTACCTGCACTTGTATAAAGCATTTGACACCATTCCACACAACATCTTTGTCTCTAAACTGGGGAGACATAGCTTTGACAGATGGACCACTCAGTGGGTGAGGGTTTGGCTGGATGGTCACACTCAGTTGCTCTCAATGGCTCCATGTCCAAGTGGAGAGCAGTGATGAGTGGCTTTCCTCCGGGGTCAATATTGGTACCGGTGCAGTTTAACATCCTTACTGGTGACAGGGACAGTGGGACTCAGCGCACCCTCAGCAAGTTTGCCAGCAACACTGAGCCGTGTGGGGGGTGGGAGGAAGGCAGGGATGCCATCCAGAGGGACCTTGGCAGGCTCGAGAGCTGGGCCTGGACAAATCTCATGAAGTTCAACAAAGCCACGTGCAAGGTCCCACACCTGGGTCAGGGCAATCCCAAGCACAAATAGAGGCTGGGTGGAGAACAAATCAATAGCAGCCCTGAGGAGAAACACTTGGGGGTGTTGGTGAATGAGAAGCTCAACAAGACCCATCAATGTGTGCTCACAGCCCAGAAAGCCAAAAGTATCATGGGCTGCATCAAAAGCAGCATGGCCAGCAGGTCTAGGGAGATGATTCTCCCATTCTGCTCTGCCCTGGTGAGACCCCACAAGGAGTGCTGTGTCCAGCTCTGAGTCCCCCAACATAAGGCGGACATGGACCTGCTGGAGCGAGTCCAGAGGAGGGTCACAAAGACGATCAGAGGGCTGGAGTCACTGTGCTATATAGACAGGCTGAGAGAGTTGGGACTGTTCAGCCCAGAGAAGAGAAAGCCCTGGGGAGACCTTGGAGCACCTTCCAGTACCTAAAGGGGGCCTGCAGGAGAGCTGGAGAGGGAGCTTGCAAGGGCATGTAGTGGTAGGACAAGGGGGAATGGCTTTAAACTGAATTAGGCTATTTATTTAGATTTGATATAAGAAAGAAATTCTTTATTGTAAGAGTGGTGAGGCACTGGAACAGGTTGTCCAGAGAAGCTGTGGATGCCCCATCCATGGCTGTGTTCAAGGACAGGTCGGATGGGGCCTTGAGCAGTCTGGTCTAGTGGGAGGTGTCCCTGCCCATGGGCAGGAGGGTTGGAATGAGATGATCTTTGAGGTCCTTTGCAACCCAAACCATTCTAGAATCCTATGAATTCTGTGTCGTGGGATCCTGGCTCTCATTTTTCATGTAGAGAACAGACTCCTGTGATTAAGACATAAAGTACTCATTACTTCTTGTGCTAAACTTATGTTTTCTTTCATGTCCTGCCACAGACTTCTCGTATCTCACTTCCCAAGTTCTGCTGCCTTCAACCAGAAGGTTGCTTTCAAAGCACCTTAATGACATATTAAATAATATTTTCCTACTGAAAGAATCCAGCTATCTAGCTTCTGGTTCTGAACGAACTTATGTAGCAAAGACCTTTCATAATGACAATTTGAAGTAGGACTTTTATTATTTAGAGGAGAATTTGTTTCTTCCAAAATCTCCTCTATCTAATTGTGACTTTTAATTTTTTATATTTATGCAGCAATCTTTTACCAAATACACTACATGTCTGCACATTTATACCATCTTAATTTCCTTCATCTTTGCATCATATTTGAGCACCACTTGTTTTACCTTTGAGGCCTGATAGTGCTTATGTGTTCCCTATTTCTCTCTCCAGACTTGTATCTTAATCTCTACTTACATAAAGACCTCTTCTTCCTCTCCATGCTCTTGTCTAAAATACAGCTATGATATCTATTCACATGCATTACTCATTCCTAGGTCAATGATAAATACTTGGAAACCAAACCAGTGTTATTGTGAATAGCACATTGAAAACCTCAGAACAGTGCAGAGGAGTGTCAAAATGTTATATTGTATTTCAAAAATCAAGGGGGAAAATATACAGAACAGCCTCCCACAAAAAAACTGTAGTCAATGAGATGATCCTGTGACCGAGACGATCCTGTGACCAAGATGATCCAGCTGAATTTGTGTCTTACATTATTTTTTTTTACATGATCATTATCAGTCTTTTTTTCATTTTTTCACATAAGACCTGAACTCACACTCCTCTCTTCCAGTGAACATCGTTGCAGACAGTTTTGGAACACCACTCTGATGAAACAGAATTACCAGAACTGCAGTCATCAGTACAGTTCAAACATGGTGTGCAGTCCTAGTGTATGAGCAGTTCATTTCCTGCCAACTTTGTTCTGTTTTCTGTCTTTACTTCTTATGTCTCTGTCCTCAGTGGTAATTATTCTGACTTGCAGCTTTCAAACAAGACTTGACCCACAGAACAGTGCTGAGGAAGTGCTGTAACTTAAGAAGCAAAAAAACCTCTGATTCTGAAATTAGTAGATCAGTGAGGAAATGGAGAAACAGGTACAGTATTATTTTAAAACAACCCACACAAGAGTATTCTGGAAAAAAACCTCAAACAAACAGATTTTTAAGTGAAAGATGTAGGCCACCTTCAGTTTCTGTGTTATTTCTGTTGAATAGTATTTAAAATAGGCTTTTATTTCCCCTCCAAACTCAGTTTTGGTGCTCAGGGTCTGGAAAGCCTTGTTGTTCAAGATATAAACTATGCTGTCAGTAGCTAAGTAGCTACTTAAGTAAGAAATAATTAAAAATGTCACTTACAGAGAAAATCTGAGACATGAGGGAGAATTTTCTTGGAGGTAGTGCCCAAAGAAGTAGCAGTAGTAATAGTAATGACAAACATGAAGAATAATTAATTTTCTCTCTAGCTTCCCAAGGCTAACTTTTCCTTTTTGATATTAAATTCAGCCTTGAATAATCTGCTCTGCTTTTACCCTTTCTGAACTCTGCTGCAGGGTTTATCTTCACTCATCAGCCTCCCGAGGAGAGCCAATGAACGGAAGGCAGAACAGCTCAGTGTGTTTCCTCAGCGTTCGCCCAGGCTCTCAGCACAGGAAGCCTAGTGCTCTGAAAAGGCAGAAGGAGGAACCTCTCCAGCTTTGAGGAGCCAGTTGATCAGGAGCATGCACAGCTAGAGGAGAGGAGTGGGAATGGGAGAGAGGAAACACTGACACTGACTGCAGAGGATGCGCTGGCGGGCAATAAATGCTCCCCATGACCACAACTAGGTTGGCATCAGGATGGATGGAGTGACAGAGCTGCCTGAGGCATGAAAGCAGGAACCAACATGCAGATTGCCGTGAAGACTGTGTGTATGTTTGTGCTGCTCACCATCACTGTTGTCATGACATCAGCAGGTAAGTCTAACTGGAACCGATTGGCCATTGGGATATAAGAAAGGGAAATGTGCACAGCTAGTTTCTTTCTATAAAAGCTGTTCATTATTCTTTGGCTCTCAATAGGTACTAAAAATTATGGAGCACAACTAAAACATGCTTTCCCAATATCCAATCCTGTTCCTCTTTCCTTAGTGGCCACAAAGCTGCCAGGCATTAACCCCATGCCTTCAATGTAGGCAACTGTTTAGTGACCATCAGCTGGGAATGTACCATTTGTCACAAACAGCCTTTTTACTGAGAACTCAGAATCCACAGCACCTGAGAAACTGGTCCTTTTGGCATACTACAAATATGCCTGGGAAAGTGTTTGTGAACTTCAAGCTTTGGGACATGCAGTTTCTGCTGAAGAGAGGCTGCATCTGAAAAAAGGGCAGGGATCTCTTGTGTCTTTCTGTGTCGGAGTGGAAGATACCTGATGGGCTCACAGTAGGGAGCAGTTTCTGGAATTATGTTCTCAGACTAAAGGGCATGACCAGTATCAAGCTGGGAAAGGCTTTTGTGCCAAAGGCAGTAGCACTCCAAAGCTTCTGTCTTAGCGTAGTTGACTTAGTTTAAAACTGTTTATCTACAGCAGTTAATGTTTCCCACATACTGCTCGTTTGCATTTCTAGAGCTTGTGTTCTACCAGACACCATGCAGCAGTCGAGGAACTTGGTAATGGATCTGGGGATTTGGGGAGCAGTTCCAGAAGCCTAAACTGCCTGTGTATAGAGGGAGAGAGCAGATAGGTCTGTGTGATCCAAATTAAATTAGAGACATCTCTGAATGATATATAATCTGCATGTGCCCATTCCTATTACAGACAGCTAGAACTAAACTGCATGGACATGAGTTATTCCATTCCACTTGGCCAGAAAATAAGAATGTCTCCTTGGTGATATTTTAAAGCAAAACAGATGCAGTCATTGTTGGTAGTGACAGAACACCCATCTATAATGTGTTTAGGGGATTATGAAGTATCCCAAATTATTACCTCAGTGCTACCCATTGGAAAAAATCAAAATATTTCACATTCTTCAACTTTGCATCAGTAACCTCACAATGGGCACACTGGATGTAAAAACCTGTTTCTTTTCTGTAGATAAAGAAGTATCTCAAAAAAATACTGAGGAGTATGCTCAAGGTCATGCAGATAGATTATGGTAGCATCAGAGACAGCCTGCATTTTTTAATACAGCTGCTCAAAAAGTAAAGGAGCATGGATACAACACAAAATGTTAAAGAAAATGGGGAGACGAACAGGAATCAACTTGGCAAAAATTCTTTTTAAAAATTGATTTTGCCGGAAATATTAAAAAAAATAAAATTACAATGTCAAAAAGTGTAATTTTCCAGCCAAATTTGTTTGGATTTTAACTTCTTGGTGTCTTGGTTTATCAACTATTATTGCCCTTCAAAGAATGTAAGAAAAGATGTTCAGTTAAAATCTCATCTCATGCTTGAAACTTCCCCTCACATCCTGCTCCCAATAAGAAGCAGCCCACATTTGGGGAAGGTTTTAGCTAACACTGCTCTTAAGCTTGTTTCCTTCATTATTAGGGTGGCTCTTCTGAGCAAGATCTAGTGACAAGGGTTTTTTTTTATTTTTCTTCGGAGATCACAGGCTAAATATGTCAAGCTGATCCTATGTGTGTATTCTATCCAGAGAATTTTAGTGTTGTATGAAGCTCAGAAGAAACTATGTCCCCCCTTTTAAAGACTAGAGCAAGCTTCTCTGAATGAAGTAAGGTCATGCAGAAACTGTTGTCTGTAACCAGGCTTTATCTCCATTAACATTTTCCTTGACATTTCCTTAGTGTGCTGTCTTGTGTGGTTGGGTTAGCTTTTACAACAGCAGAAGGGGCAGCTCAGAAGCAAGGCTGAGGTTGCTTCAGAATTGTTGTATCTGCCCTCGGGTAGAGTTGGATAATATGTTACTGAAGCTGCTGGTGAAGGATCTCTACTAACAATCCTTTTGCGACAATCCTCATAGTAGTGGCAAAATGTCACTTAATATTTGGGTGATGCTTTGAAGATTTGGCTTTGAAGATTTCTCTGGTTTAACTAAGCACACAGGACAACTCAAGTGGTTGTGTACATACTCCAAAGGAAAGCAGTAAGGGAAGGCAAGACCTTCATGAGAAGTTCGTGCAACAAGTCTCTTCTTATTGAAATAACATTTGCAGCATTGGACTGTGTAAGTCCTGCATCTGCAGTTGTATCCTGTGACAAGAGCTGCAGGGGAAGCTGCAAGAAATCCATTGTCAGGACTGAGATGTGATTCTCTATGGTTGTCAAGTTTTACCAATAGTAAAAAACTGAAGCCAGTGATTTTGTATCAGTGCTGGAATTCTAGAGCATGAGGTGAATAAAAGTGAAGTCGATTTACAGAACAACCTAGCTACGGTTCAAGTTTACCTTCATACATAACCTTCTTGAATGCTACTGCTTTCATTTACTTTCTTAATAAAACTAGTAAATACTTTTCACTAGTGCACTAGTGTTTTATTGCCTTTTTACTCCCTCTGTCCTAGTGGGTTTCACTGCTTCTGTCTCTATTCTAGTTCATGGTGGAATCTTGCTCCAGATAACAAAAAATCATAGCCTAAAAAAACAATTACAGTAATCTTACAGTTGTCTCCGTTTCACTGTTTTTTGCTGCTCTTTTGGGACTATGTGCTGGAATCATTCTGACTTTTTTACCCTAAAACCATCTGAATCCAAACAGTTTTTCTCTCCCAAATTCTTAAAACAGAATTATGTAATGTTAAATTAAGCAAAAATTTTCTTAGACCACGTCCTTCAAAGCATGTCCTTCTGACACCAATATTACTCTGCTGTGGTCCAAATGCCCTGAATGCATTTGTGTCAGAATGTGACAAAACCATGGAAACAAGGAAGTTTGGTCTTGCAAGTTGACCACATACACCGCGACTTACAAAGCAAGCAGACTTTCTTTACCTGTGAATGCACTTGCAGAGGTACATGCTACTTAAAACTCAGAGTTGATATATTTTGTATTTGGAGGTACAGTCATTCTTAAGAAAAAAAACGTAGGGGATCTTCTAATGCTGCCCTATCTTTGCACTGAATAAGAAAATGCTAGGACAAAAATGACTATGCTAAAGCTAAACACTAAACAAGGTGCAACTGAGATTTTAACCATCTAAAAGTGAGGTCATAACCATATTTTCACAGCAGTTCCGTATCTGCTCTCTGCAAAGTATGAAAAAGAAGGCATACAACCTGCCATTTGCAGTCAGTGATCTAATTTTTTTTATTTAGAATAGCAGGAAAATGCCTCTTAAGCAAAAATAAACAGTGCTTGTTTTATTTTTCTTCTCATGTGGCAGGCAGCAAAAGGCCAAGTTCAGCATGCAGAACCAAATATAAAGCAATCTGTGTCTGTTTCTATGCTGAGAAATTGGAGGCACTTTGTTACACGTGGTATCACAGTGCTACTTGGAAAGAAATACTACCCAAGGCACTTTGACAGGCAGTATAAATCCCTTTCCCCTTCATCCATTCCAGTTCACATTCTGCAAGGACAAAGATCTTTGCACAAGGAAACACCCATACCAAGTTGAAATTTTACAGCCAGATTTATATATATATATATATATATATATATATATATGGCTAACAGCTTGTCCAGTGATGATTTATTACCAGCTGAGAATTTGGCCAACAGTGTTTGTTCTCTAAGCTGCATGACTGACACATGATTTAAACACCAACAAATTCCTTCATTAAAGAAGTGTACCNAACAAGGAAGTTTGGTCTTGCAAGTTGACCACATACACCGCGACTTACAAAGCAAGCAGACTTTCTTTACCTGTGAATGCACTTGCAGAGGTACATGCTACTTAAAACTCAGAGTTGATATATTTTGTATTTGGAGGTACAGTCATTCTTAAGAAAAAAAACGTAGGGGATCTTCTAATGCTGCCCTATCTTTGCACTGAATAAGAAAATGCTAGGACAAAAATGACTATGCTAAAGCTAAACACTAAACAAGGTGCAACTGAGATTTTAACCATCTAAAAGTGAGGTCATAACCATATTTTCACAGCAGTTCCGTATCTGCTCTCTGCAAAGTATGAAAAAGAAGGCATACAACCTGCCATTTGCAGTCAGTGATCTAATTTTTTTTATTTAGAATAGCAGGAAAATGCCTCTTAAGCAAAAATAAACAGTGCTTGTTTTATTTTTCTTCTCATGTGGCAGGCAGCAAAAGGCCAAGTTCAGCATGCAGAACCAAATATAAAGCAATCTGTGTCTGTTTCTATGCTGAGAAATTGGAGGCACTTTGTTACACGTGGTATCACAGTGCTACTTGGAAAGAAATACTACCCAAGGCACTTTGACAGGCAGTATAAATCCCTTTCCCCTTCATCCATTCCAGTTCACATTCTGCAAGGACAAAGATCTTTGCACAAGGAAACACCCATACCAAGTTGAAATTTTACAGCCAGATTTATATATATATATATATATATATATATATATATGGCTAACAGCTTGTCCAGTGATGATTTATTACCAGCTGAGAATTTGGCCAACAGTGTTTGTTCTCTAAGCTGCATGACTGACACATGATTTAAACACCAACAAATTCCTTCATTAAAGAAGTGTACCCATACTTTTTTTCTTTTTTTTCTTTTTTCAGAGTCATGTTTATAGTGAGACATAATCCACTTAAGTGAGGGTAAATCACTGGATCAAACTGCAGCACTGAAATTAAATGAAATAACTTTTTTTTGCAGGCATTGTATCACAAAAACACTTTTCATAAATAATTTTGAGCACCAGAAAGAGCACCCACTTTATGAAAGGGCTGGTTTTAATCGTGATCGAGGCAAGATTCTCTATTCTAATTTCCAGTCTAAATTTGTTGTAGTACCTATTTTTATTATTATTACTTTTTGTGCTGCTGAATTTTAGCACACATCTACCATTCTACTCATCAAGGTCAACTGGTTCTTTTTATGTGACGTATTGATTCTTTATATTAGTAAGACTGTATTCTTGCTTTCAGCAAATTTCTTCACACACTCCTGATGCAGCCAATGCCATTAGTAAAAGGGTTAAATGTAATTATGGCAAAAATCATCTGCTGACACCTTTTAACACTGCATTTGCTTTCTCTCTTTAATGCAGTACTTTATCCATCATGTTCCTCTCCAGTTGTCCCTCTATTGTTCAACTTAATTTTTTTCAAGGGGACACTGCATCAAGCCACATTTCTAACGAGGTGTGCTTTAACATCTTTCTTTTCCTTCAAAATTAGCTGTCTTAAATGACTGCTTGAAATTATATTGGAGAAAACTTGCTAGAATTGAAAGATCCTAGAAAAATAAAGAAACTAGGAACCAGCAGCTGCAAAGGTGTATTCCACCTTGGAGGGGAAGACTGAAACCTTGGGATCATTATTGCATTCTGTCAGGGTCCTCACCTCTCTGCAACATAAAAAGTCATGTGAAGTTTGCAGTGTTAAAAAAACCCAGCAATGCTGTGGGCACTTCATATTGGAAAAGCAGTGACAAGGTGTATAAGGTGGCTATTTCAGGTTGTGTGACACAGCAAGAAAGAAGGACACAGTAATGGTGGCAAGAAAAGTACTGCAAGTGACACGGTAAGAGTTGCAGAAAAGAAATGTGTTAAAAGGAGAACAAAATAAGAATTTGACTATGAGGAAAAAAAGCATTCCTGAAGATAAGTAGAAGCCTAACTAGACGGAAATGGGAATAGGAGATATTTTCAAGGAATAATGGTAACTATGGATAAAAGAGTGTAGTATGAAACTAACAATAAAGGTAAAAGTCTCTTAATGTGTCCTTTTAAAGATACATCCATGCTGAAAAAGCTGTGATATCCATTTAAAAAAATAGTTATATGAGCTCAGGTCAGTTATCTCATGTATTTCTGTCATGAAAAGGAGAATAGTTGAACTGCTTTGTGCTCACCTGAAACACAGGGCTGGTTTTTTTAGCCTACACTCTGTCCTGTGCTGTTGTGACTATGTTTTCAGAGTCACAAAGCTATGATGTATAAAAGTCTTGTCAGAAAGTTAGCAATTCCTACCCTAGTACAAAGCACTTCTATTTATCTTTCACTTTACTCCAGCCAAGCCTTGCTAAGTGTCACAGGCACTCTGTGGCAGCAGAAGGGGAAAACAGATGCCGAACTCAGCGTTGTGTCTGACCTCTTCCAAGCGTCTGGTGCTGCCTTTTTGATCATGACTTGCTATGACTCATTTAAGACATTCATTCCAAGATACAGTTACTCATTAGCTTGTGGTACGATCATTGTTTCAGTTCATTATACCTCTGAGTTGGATATGTCACAATCTGCAGGGGCTGTAAGGGGGAGTTGCCGTGGTACATCGTTACTGTAAGGAATAAAGACTCAATAGGATGTCTGAAAAGTATGTCTGAGGAAGCAAAATAACCTCTTTACGATGTGAAAAACTCTTTAGCAGCTAAATTTCAGAAGAGACTGTCATGGAACTTGAGTTATTTTGAAGGCAAGAAAAAGTTCTACTGTGGGTTAAAACCTACTATGAAGAATAACAGGCTGGAAATATTTCCTGTTTTAAAGCATTTAAAAGCACTTTCAAGCTGCGTAGCTGTCTCTGATTTTGCAGTGATTCTCCTCGAAATTTTAGTGGTTTCACAATCAAATTTTCCTGTTTTTAAAATCTTTCTTACTTTTTCTACTGCGAGATAGTCTCTGAGAAACAGAAGAAATGACAAAATAAGTGACACTGCAATGAAACTGGTGCAACTAATTACTCATGAGAGCTGTCAAACACACTACGTAAACCACATCACAAAAAACAGAGAAAAGTCTTCCCCCAATCTTCTGAAATTACAGCAATCTTAGCACGACAACATTTTTGTTATTTTAGCATGACAGAACATTTTGGAAACACAAATGTGAACTCCTCAACTGAGTTGTCCTGAGAAAGGATATATGCAATTTCAAATATAAAAGTGGAATCTGTCAGTGCACTGGAATGTGCACTGGAATAGAGCTTGAGAACCTTCTCAGACATGCCTTGAAGTCTTCTTCAATAATAAAGGAGAGACAATGTGGGATGGCATAGTATTATTGTTAATAATTAGATGGATTTCAGAGGCTGGACATCAGTGTAAAGGCCTCCTACCCTGCCCACCTGTCAGATGAGTCTCCAAGGTGAAACCTGCCCACAGTGGATTTGCATTCACAACCAAAACAGGATGGTTCAGCTCGGAGCTGTACACAACTGCCAGAACCTGACTCATCTGTTTTCCACATTGGCGTGGCAGACGGCGTGTACTCCTGGGCTCCTGAGCTCTGCTCCTTCTGGCTAACAGAAAAAATGATTGCTGTTTTCCAGAGGCAACTCATTTGTGAAGAACGTGACTGAAAATGAGAAGTTGTTTACAATAAATATGTAGATATATGGTGCTTCATCTAATCTCTCTTGTGTGCAATGAAATAGTTAACAGTACTGACATTTAATTACCATCTTACAGTTGGCACTACCAGAGATGAGCTTGATATCTCACACCTCTTCAAATCACTTGTTTCCTGCAGGCCCACAGTGCCTTTGCTGCACTGGCTGTGCCCTTTTCAGCTACAGCAAGCTGTCAGTTCAGCTCAGCTATAACGAGGTTCACTTGAGAGGAGTAGCCACGGAATGTGCTGGTTCGTTTCGGAGCCTTTGTTCCAATAGACAACTGCTGACATGTATGGCATCTATGCCCTAATGCACTGGTCATAAACCACTCACTTATCACAGGGGGAAACCAGCGACTGACCCGTAGCCGTTTCACAGCACGAAAGCACCATTCCAGACAACAGTGGTGTGGTGGCAGGTCTGAACTGAAGCACTTGTAGCACCGAACCTTTCCTCTTTAACAGAGTGGAATACTGACATGATTTTGGCAGGGGTAGGGTTAATTTTCTTTGTAGTAGTTACTATGGGGCTGTGTTTTGGATTTCTGCTGAAAACGGGGATGTTTTCCTTATTGCTGAACAGCACTTACACAGAGCCAAGGACTTTTCTGCCCCTCATCCCATCCCACCCGTGAGTGGGCTGGGGGAGCACAAGAGGTTGGGAAGGGACAGGGCTGGGACAGCTGACCGCACCTGACCACGGGGATATTCCACACCCTGTGGCATTATGCTCAGCAAGTAAAACTTGGGGAAGAAGGAAGAAGTCACCATTATGCATGATATAGCCATGCTTTTCTGGAGATGGCTGAACACCTCCCTGCCCATGNCTATGACTCATTTAAGACATTCATTCCAAGATACAGTTACTCATTAGCTTGTGGTACGATCATTGTTTCAGTTCATTATACCTCTGAGTTGGATATGTCACAATCTGCAGGGGCTGTAAGGGGGAGTTGCCGTGGTACATCGTTACTGTAAGGAATAAAGACGCAATAGGATGTCTGAAAAGTATGTCTGAGGAAGCAAAATAACCTCTTTACGATGTGAAAAACTCTTTAGCAGCTAAATTTCAGAAGAGACTGTCATGGAACTTGAGTTATTTTGAAGGCAAGAAAAAGTTCTACTGTGGGTTAAAACCTACTATGAAGAATAACAGGCTGGAAATATTTCCTGTTTTAAAGCATTTAAAAGCACTTTCAAGCTGCGTAGCTGTCTCTGATTTTGCAGTGATTCTCCTCGAAATTTTAGTGGTTTCACAATCAAATTTTCCTGTTTTTAAAATCTTTCTTACTTTTTCTACTGCGAGATAGTCTCTGAGAAACAGAAGAAATGACAAAATAAGTGACACTGCAATGAAACTGGTGCAACTAATTACTCATGAGAGCTGTCAAACACACTACGTAAACCACATCACAAAAAACAGAGAAAAGTCTTCCCCCAATCTTCTGAAATTACAGCAATCTTAGCACGACAACATTTTTGTTATTTTAGCATGACAGAACATTTTGGAAACACAAATGTGAACTCCTCAACTGAGTTGTCCTGAGAAAGGATATATGCAATTTCAAATATAAAAGTGGAATCTGTCAGTGCACTGGAATGTGCACTGGAATAGAGCTTGAGAACCTTCTCAGACATGCCTTGAAGTCTTCTTCAATAATAAAGGAGAGACAATGTGGGATGGCATAGTATTATTGTTAATAATTAGATGGATTTCAGAGGCTGGACATCAGTGTAAAGGCCTCCTACCCTGCCCACCTGTCAGATGAGTCTCCAAGGTGAAACCTGCCCACAGTGGATTTGCATTCACAACCAAAACAGGATGGTTCAGCTCGGAGCTGTACACAACTGCCAGAACCTGACTCATCTGTTTTCCACATTGGCGTGGCAGACGGCGTGTACTCCTGGGCTCCTGAGCTCTGCTCCTTCTGGCTAACAGAAAAAATGATTGCTGTTTTCCAGAGGCAACTCATTTGTGAAGAACGTGACTGAAAATGAGAAGTTGTTTACAATAAATATGTAGATATATGGTGCTTCATCTAATCTCTCTTGTGTGCAATGAAATAGTTAACAGTACTGACATTTAATTACCATCTTACAGTTGGCACTACCAGAGATGAGCTTGATATCTCACACCTCTTCAAATCACTTGTTTCCTGCAGGCCCACAGTGCCTTTGCTGCACTGGCTGTGCCCTTTTCAGCTACAGCAAGCTGTCAGTTCAGCTCAGCTATAACGAGGTTCACTTGAGAGGAGTAGCCACGGAATGTGCTGGTTCGTTTCGGAGCCTTTGTTCCAATAGACAACTGCTGACATGTATGGCATCTATGCCCTAATGCACTGGTCATAAACCACTCACTTATCACAGGGGGAAACCAGCGACTGACCCGTAGCCGTTTCACAGCACGAAAGCACCATTCCAGACAACAGTGGTGTGGTGGCAGGTCTGAACTGAAGCACTTGTAGCACCGAACCTTTCCTCTTTAACAGAGTGGAATACTGACATGATTTTGGCAGGGGTAGGGTTAATTTTCTTTGTAGTAGTTACTATGGGGCTGTGTTTTGGATTTCTGCTGAAAACGGGGATGTTTTCCTTATTGCTGAACAGCACTTACACAGAGCCAAGGACTTTTCTGCCCCTCATCCCATCCCACCCGTGAGTGGGCTGGGGGAGCACAAGAGGTTGGGAAGGGACAGGGCTGGGACAGCTGACCGCACCTAACCACGGGGATATTCCACACCCTGTGGCATTATGCTCAGCAAGTAAAACTTGGGGAAGAAGGAAGAAGTCACCATTATGCATGATATAGCCATGCTTTCCTGGAGATGGCTGAACACCTCCCTGCCCATGGGAATTCCTNCACAGAGCCAAGGACTTTTCTGCCCCTCATCCCATCCCACCCGTGAGTGGGCTGGGGGAGCACAAGAGGTTGGGAAGGGACAGGGCTGGGACAGCTGACCGCACCTGACCACGGGGATATTCCACACCCTGTGGCATTATGCTCAGCAAGTAAAACTTGGGGAAGAAGGAAGAAGTCACCATTATGCATGATATAGCCATGCTTTCCTGGAGATGGCTGAACACCTCCCTGCCCATGGGAATTCCTTGGTTTGCTTTGCTTTACCTATTTACATAAGAGTTTTCTCACTTTTCTGATTCTCTCCCCCATCCTACTGTGGGGGGAGTGAGTGACAGTGAGACAGTGTCTGCAAGGGACTCTGTTGCCAGCTGGGGTTTAACCACATGAAATACTTTGGTTTGTTTAGTTCTCCTGCAAAGTAGACATACACCCTCTAGGTTTAGTGAAATTCCTGGAGGAAAGGGGAGAATGTGTCTTCCCTCAGAGCTGCTGAGTACATGTTCTGCAGGCAGCATAAGGAGGACAAAGAAAGCAGTTTGTGAGATCTTGGCAAAGGGCTTGATTGGAGCAGACCCACAAGAAGTCATGGAGGTTATGGAAAAGGAGCTCAGAAGAGATCATGTGAAAAATATGCAGCCTGACAAGTCACCAAAAGCTTGTGGAGTACAAGAGAGGACTGAGGAAAAGAACCTGTTCTGTAGGGGCACAGAGAGCAGGGGAGATTTTTCAGCCCTTTTATTTTTGTAAGTATAGCTAGCAATTCTGTGTTCCCTGCAGAGCTATAACTTGCTAGCATATTGGTTTTCTGTTCTAACAAAATATACTTTTAGACACTTAGTTGGCTTTTGGTATGCTCGCTAGAAAGAGAAAGCAGAGCATGTCCAACTTCAGTCCAACGTGAGGTCTTAGCAACATCTCCAAATTGGAGAAAATGCTAAGGCTGACCAGGAAGGACACGATAGGAATGAGGATAATTTCTGTTTGAAGAACTTCCTTTGTGCTGGTGGATCCCATAGCTATTTACATAATAATTTCTGAGAGTATACATTTTGCAGTGCTTTTAAATAAACCTAACTCTGGTAAAGACCATCAAGTTTTGACAAATTCTGAGCTTATATTTTAGCTTGAAATAGAAAGAAAAGCAAATCCTATTTTCATCAGAAACTGTTATGAAAATGGCTGAAATTATTCTTCATGGTTTGGAAGCTTCACATCAAATATTACCCAGGCCCAATCCTATTTAGTTTGTGAGTGAAGAGTTTAGTTCACACAGTTCAGAACCTTGAATTATCTGAACTTAGTTCTACACTCTGGGGTAAAATAAAGCAGAGCTCTCTTTTTGCATGTGCTTTCTTGAGAGAACAGCAAGCATGCTGGAAGATTTCTGCACCACGTGGTAACGTGAATGAGCATCTGTGGAAGTGTAAGCACTGTAACTACCCACATGGCTGATAAGAAGGGCTAAAGAGTAAATGCCCAGCAGAACTATCAGCCTGGCTGTGCCGCTTTTGGGACTCAGTTTAGTGGGTATCCACAACTCTCTGCCAACACAAAATGCTTCCATGCCACATTGGACCAGAGGATGATCAAAACAGGTGCAGGCTCTGCAGTTTTGCCTTGCTCCCTTACCTTCTTTTTTTCTTTCCCTGCTCTCAAAACTAAATAAGAGTTTTAGACCATTCTTGGGAGAATACTAACAGGCTAATATGGTCATCCTATAAGATAAAACTTCTTCCTAATAATATATTTCTGTTCTACAGAGATAAAAACAATCGCTGTTCCACTATAAGAGAAGGTTATCAAAGTAATTCCAGAAACACAAATTAACCAAACCTTTCAGGATTTTTGGGGTATGCATTCTCCTTCTGTGAAAGAAGTCTAAAGATCATGTTTCTAGCAACTTGTATGAGAAAAGAAGCAGATCAAGGAAGAAAGTTCACAATTCATATTTACACTACTGCCACTTACCTGCACTCTAGCAATAAAAGAGGGCAGTAAAGTCAAACCAGTTCAACATTTTATGTTTTTAAGGCCCCTGTACAAAAGTAGGAAGCTGTGGGTAAGGGCAGGATAAGAAGATTTTTTGCTAATTAATCTCCATCTAGGAAAAAGTTCTTGCCTTACTGAAAGCTTTCTGAATTGAAAACAAGATACAGAGGATTTCATATTCCTTCTACAAACTTCTTGTAAACCTAAAGTTGTACTTAAACTTGATTCAGCACATTTTAAGCTGACTGATGTGGCTTCTTATTTGAAGTCAGTGCTACCTGATTCATTCAGAGGAGAATATGACAGAAAGGCATAGCAGAAAGCACCACTTTCACTGCCTCTTTCTCTACAGCCTTGAAGCACGAGCCATTATCTTGGGGAACTTGTACATTACAGTGAGCTGCTTAGGAGGTGGTGAGTTAAAAGACAAGTAAAATGATGCTGCTTTAATATGTAAGTGGTTAAATGTGCACAACACTGTCATTCTTGCTCAGCATTTGCAAACATCCAGAAGCCCCCCCCATCTCCAACACACAGGCTTTTTGAATGCTTAGGTTTGCTTAGTCATTTTCAGATGAGGTCAGCCATACCGTGCATGACTCGGAGCTCTGAGGCTCTTGGCAGTGTTAAACTAGGAGAGGAAACACTTTGTTCTCCAATTTTCAGAGACATTTCATTGAACTCATCCAGAAACTGTCATGAGACAAAAGGCTTCTTTCAGTTCCGCTCCTGTTAAAATCATCTGAGTTTAAAACACACACCTCACATTTTCTTGAAATGCCATTAAGCAGCAAAATACACTGTTATCAGTTGAAGTGTCTTCACCCCAAGCATACTTAATCTTCAAAATGAAAAGGCAAAAACCTTTAAAGGAATACATAAGAAGTTAAATTGTGGTGAACTGTCTTCATTTTGCAAGTTGAAAATCATTTCCCAAGAACACAGTCAAACAGAGGCAGAAGTGGTTTAGCTGGAATGGTTCACTCACCGAGATTCAAGAAGACAATGAGATTTCAGACAATATTATTAAAGTAAAACCAACTGTAGTTTTCTCAAATAGGCTAATAGTAGTGATTTGACTAATGACTTAAAGTTGATGCTCTTTAAGACCATTTGTTATAGCATTGTGAATGTTAGGAACTGGGCTTCACATTGTGCTAGACTGCAGAGGTAACAGAATTCCAGATCTGGGTAGGGGGTAGCAAAACAACAAAGTCAAATCTGGTACCTTGGAGGAAGACTGACAAAGGCTTGACTAATCATGCAAAAATTAGGTCTTCTAATTCTTTGAATATTCCAGCTGAAGTTTCAATTGCTGCTTTAGTATATCTACTTGAAAGGTTTGGGAGGGGTTTAACACTTCTTTAATACCTTGTGAAAACATAAGTCAGCACAAATCAGGTTGCTTAGCTTTTGCTGTCCATCCAGACTAATGCATGGTTTGAAAGTAGTACTCCGATTTTCTCCTCACACACAGCTTTCAGAATGCCACTGAAACAATTATTCAGCCGAGAAAAGAACAACTCAGGTTCCACCAGAGATACAGAGAACTGAGAGATCAGTGATTTATGTTCCCAAAGTTCAATGGTCCGCTATAAAAAGAGGAAGTGAGTGGGGTGGTAAATGGAGGCTTGCTTGGACTGTGGCTGTGGGTATTATTCCAATTAACTCAGGAGATTTTGAAAAAGAAATATTATTTACCTGCAACAAGTCTTCTTCAAGTGGTTATCTGTACATATACATTGTGAATTTCCAGTGTTGTTTTAATTTCAGCAGGAGCCCAAGGGCACAAAAATCCCATTCCCTCACCTACTCCTCACCCTGGCTTACAACCTGTGCCTCAGATTTTTGTTTTCTCTATCTCACAAGCGCCTCACAAAGGAGGGTGGGCTGCCTGTGTAAGTGTAGGCAACAGTAATACACATATAAGCCACTCATCTTGAAGACCAGTTACAGGTAACTTTTTTCATCTTGGAGTGCTCAGCCTTTACTGCAAACAAACCCCATCACAAAATAGTTTCTAAAGAAAATGG
This sequence comes from Sclerurus mexicanus, assembly GCA_013396755.1. NCBI lineage: Eukaryota > Metazoa > Chordata > Aves > Passeriformes > Furnariidae > Sclerurus > Sclerurus mexicanus. The sequence continues at coordinate 2,246 of VWZF01004878.1, read as the reverse complement.
TCCAAATATGACTAGTTGAAACAAAGCAAAAGAGCCAACTGTCCCAGTGGTGGCATCATGCTGAGAGGCTTCAATGGTCAAGGAAATAGTTAAAAGGAATCTTGGGGCTAGAAAGCTGACCCCTTGGATATGTCAGCTGAAGACATGGGCAGATGGAGGGTCCCAAATCTCGTCAATATAAAGAATTCAAGCACAGTTCATGTTCAATATGTGAAAAATCAGTCCTGAAAGCTTATGGAAGAAGAAATTCCAGGCAAATTAGTTTTTTTACTAAAAAGAAATTCAGAGGTCCATACGTAAAGAAAAGAAGGGCAATGCTGAAGCTGCAACTTGTCTTGAACAAACACAACACACAGTGGAGCCAGAATAGTGGTCTGCCTTTCCACCCATCAGTGACCATTGTGATGACTACCAAAAAGAGGACTAGGTCCAAGTTTTTAATCTGGTGGCTTCAAGTACATAGTTCATGGATCTAGAAAAGATAAAGGAAGTATTTCCCATCTCCAAGCAACAGTCATCTTCTAAAATGCTAAAGAAGAGTCAGTGTCACAGAAAGAAAAAAAAAAGAATATTTCCAAGCAAATGGAAAACAGAATTCAAGAACAAGATGTGCTCACTATTAGGGAGTCAACACAATTAATACATCAACTGAATAAAGTTCCTTTGCAGTCTTAGCCTATCAAGCAAGAGGCACAAGGATATGGGTGTATTTTACACCTTCACAGTTACATACCTGGCACAAAGATGGGTAGGACTTGAGTTCATGTCATACGGGAACTGCTGCAGCAAAAGCAGCACAGCCACAGTGTGAATGCATATGGACACATTATGTACACTCATAGGGTAAATGTTTATGTTCACAAAGATTCAGAAGATGGAAAGGCATCCCTGAGACATAAGGCAAAATCCTTCCCTCCAACACAAAGCTCCACCACTGTTATGTTTTTCTCATGTCTGAGAGGTGCAGACAGTTTTGGAGTTTGCATGAATGCAGAAGTAAAAGTTGTTTACTTTGTTGGTAGCAACAGTTCCAAAGAAAAGTCAATATCATGTGGCCAAATGCAAACTGTAAATGGCAACAGCCTTGTAAGCAACCCACTGGAGGATTTGCTGGTACACTCTTCAATTGCTGAACTGCTTAAGACAATGGGCAGGAGTAGGGTCCTCCTTCAGTATCCAGTCTTAAGCACTAAGAGAAGCTCAGTTGGAAATGTGTTGACAGTGTTGGGAGGGTAGGCTGTCATAGGCCACCAGCTCCATAATCCACATCTGTAATGTGAGATGACAGACAATTTTTAGATGAGCACAGATGTGGTTCATTCTGGCATGTACCATTGCACGTTTCCCTGTGAATTACAGACCACAACTCCAAGGCTAGGAGTGACATCCTTACACACCTTCTCACATGTCCTTCTCTTTCTTTCTCTCCTCCAGGGAACAATGGAGTGTCAGTGACCATGGGTGACAACGCAGTGCTCACCTGCCCTCTCAAACCAAATGTAACTCTGGTAACATGGAAAATAAGCCCTAAGGTTGAAGGCCACTGCACCTTGGGGTACAGGGCTGATAGGAATGAGACAGACAGAACAAGCTGCAGTGGCAGCATGAACTGGAAATTCAGACCAGATCTGGATCCTGCCCTTGAGATACGACAAGTGGGAATAGCCCAGGAGGGAAATTACACCTGTGAAGTTGTATCAGGAGAAGGGAATTTCCACAAGATGTATCACCTGACCGTGCTGGGTAAGGGATTCTCTCCCCATTTACAGTTCTCCAAAGAACCATGTCTGGGCCATGACATATGAAGCTCATCTCCCAGTGCACCACAGAAAACATGCTCTGAACAACCTGGTCTAGTGGAAGATGGGTTGGAACTAGATGATCTTTAAGGTCCCTGCCAACCCAAGCCATTAGAGGATTCTATGATTCTTGGTGGGATAAGCTGTCATGCATCTCATTTATAGTATCTCTGGGTCTCCCTTCTTATTTCCCCAAACTCTTTTCCCTTCTGCTGTCCCATTTCCCACTGTCTAGCTAGAAATGACAGCTCTGAAGCAATTTCTCATATACTAACAGAAGATACGGAGAGTGGCTGTGGTAATGGGGAAGAGTTGTTCAAAAGGAACAAAGAAAAAGGATCTTAGTGTCTTGTGACATGGACCCACCTCGTTGCCATGGGATGGCATGTCCAACCTTATTCTGTGTTCATTTCTGGTAGACAACAAGAACATCCCATCCCAACTGCA
>VWZF01004876.1:0-10811 GCA_013396755.1 Sclerurus mexicanus | reverse complement strand
CTGCGCTTCTGCCCAGCTCAACGGCTCTTCTTTCGAGCGAGGATGGGAGCACGCTGGTTCAGCACCACGGGAGAACCAGGGTTGTGCCAGCCTGTGTCTCTCTCTCTCTAACTCGGCCATTCGCCTGTGGGGCCGGGCCCACTGCGGGAGCTGCCATGAGGAAGAGAACATGCCTGTTTCTGCACTACAGAGATGGGGTAGCCATCGCTTCTCCATTGATTCTGCAGGAACTGATCAGGGCTGCCGTGTCAGCCATTGGTAACTATAATCATTCTCTGATCAGCAAGCCGGGAGAAGGGCTGCCTGCAAGAAGGCCCGCCTGCGAGAGGGCCTGCAGCCAGCCAAGATGCAACATCATCACCTGCTGTCCGTAAATATAATTGCACTCTTCTGGGATAGCAGAGAACTGACTTTTTTTCTTCTTTGTTCAAAGCGTTTATTACAAACTGTTTTGTTTGGTCCTTTCTGGACATATATAGATATATTGTGGTTGAGAATTGTTATCCTTTTCCTATATATTTTTCTTATAAAAGTTTTGTTCTAAATTTAAAGGAGAGGGGCTATTTCTTTTTTTGTCTGGCCTTCTTGGGGGAAGAAGGTCTTTCCTTTTCTCTCTCTCAGCCAACATGGATCTTAGTTCTCCCCTGAACTAAGACACCCCTCTGCCCCCCGGCCCAACGCTTCTTCTCTCGAACAAAGGACAAGGAACGTGCCTGCACTGCACCACGGAAAAGGTTCCACCCTGTCCCTCTTTCCCAGCTAGCCCATGTGATCCTACACGGGACTACCACCGGTCCACCAAGGGGGACCCACCAGCGTCTCAGCCTGCATTCCTGGGAAGCCAACTCCGCAGCCAGCTGAGGTGCAACATCTCCACCTGCTGTCCATAAATACGATTGCACCCAAAGAAAGCAGAGACTTTCATTTCGTTCAAAGGTGTTGATTACAAATTCTTTTGTTTGGCTCCTTTTTTGATAGATAGATAGATAGATAGATGATAGATAGATAGATAGATAGATAGATAGATGGATAGATAGATATAGATAGATAGATGATTGATAGATAGATATACTGTAGTTAAGAACTTATCTTTTTCTATACATTTTCCTAATTAAAGTTTGTTATAAATTTAAAGGAGTGAGGTGGTGTTTTGGGGGGAAGAAGGCCCCTCTCCCTTTTTTCCTGGTCAAAGTAGGCATCTTAGTTTTCCTCTAAACTAAGACAGTAGAGAAAGGAAAGGCGTTTAACTTTAAAAAAAAGCAAGAATACATACTACTACAAAACAGTTGACACTGTCAGTCATGAAATTGAAAATTAGGGAGTGCCTAAAGTAACATCCCTCATCCTACTGTGTTTTTGTCAGTGGGATGTTTGCCACAGTTTACAAGGTGTACAGAGTACATAAGACCATCATTCCCAAAGAGATCCTCACGGATGAATTCTTATTAATAAATATATATGTTTTAAAGAAATTAGTTTGTGTACTTTGATCACAGGCAATTTTTTAAATGTATAAATATGAATCAATTCATATCTACACTAAACACATTGCTCACAATGGCAAAGATAAAAAGCTTAGACAACCTGGACATATTCTAAAGTGATTTTGTTTATAAATGATGGTATATGATATTTTAAAGAATTATGGACTGCTTATTCTGATTTTCAGAAGCCATAGTTCTTGCAAATTGCATAATGCTCTAGGAAGCCTATCTCCCATGCAAGCACAGATAAGCATATCAGTTACACATGGATTAAAAAAAATCTATTAGCTTATAATGTTTTGAAGAATGAAACTCTGAATATAAAATATAAATTACAATATGATTTTTACTTCAGTGTTTCAATGCATAGAAGGTATCCATCACAAATATTCAGTAATTTTTAGACTGAGAAAGACACGAGTAGTACTTTGGGGACTTGATTATTCATGTTAAAAAAAAGGGGCTCAAATACATAAATACAAAATAGCAGTAGAAACTTAAAAGAATGGTTAACAAATAGCTAATAAAAATGAAGATATCGGTTACAAATCTATTCAAGTTGCTGAAAATACAGAATCCAAGAATAAAATCTACCAAGACACTAACTTATAGAACAATAACTGGGAAGTGATTCTTCACACAAGTGGCATGCAGAGAAGCAGAGAATCATAGAATCATTAAGGTTAGAAAATCCCTCTAAGATTATTGAGTCCAACCGTTAACCTAACACTGCCTAGTGCCACATCCAAACATTTTTTGAACGCTCCCAGGGATGGTGACTCAACCACTTGCCTGGGAAGCCTGTTCCAATGCCTGACAACCCTTTCAGTGAAGACATTTTTTAAAATATCTAATCTTCAGCCTCCCCTGTCACAACTTGAGACCATTTCCTCTTGTCCTGTCACTTGTTACCTGTGAGAAGAGAGCAACATCCACCTTGCTACAACCTCCTTTCAGGTTAAACACAGATCATAAACACCAGCATTAAGATATTGTTCTTCAAAAAAAATAAGCACTCAGAGAACACAAATATTCTACTAAATTTAGGAGTGATTGCATAAGTAAAAAATACTGGAGAGTTGGTAAAAAGCAGTAGGAATTTTCTCTGCTTTCATTTCATCCTGTGATATGGGCAACAATACAACCTACCTGTCCCAACTTATCAGTTGTTCTGAAGCACTACACTCAGCTGCTGTAGTAGGGCTTCCAGTATTCAGCACCAGGCCAGAGATGAACACCAAGATTTTTCCAAGAGATGAAAGACAGCTGCAGCATGTAGTAAATAAGGAGAGTGCAACCTCTTTGATAAGCAGGAAGGGTGAACTGGTGGCAACTGATATGGAGAAGGCTGAGGTACTCAATGAGTTCTTTGCCTCAGTTTTCACTGGCACTCTGGCTTCTCACTTCTCTCAAGTCCCTGATCCTCTGGCTGGGTGGGGTGAAGTCCCTCCAACTGTAAGTGAAGAGCAGGTTCGGGATCACTTGATGAATCTGAATAGGTGCAACTCTAAGGGACCTGATGAGATGCATCCCAGGGTCCTGAGGGAACTGGCTGATGTTGCTGCCAAGTCATTCTCCATCATATTTGGAAAATCATGGCAGTCAGGCAAATTCCCTGGACAAACTGTGCCTGACCAATCTGGTGGCCTTCTCTGATGGAGTGACTGCAATGGTTGACAAGGGAAGTCAGATGTCATCTGCCTAGATTTCTGTAAGGCCTTTGTTATGGTCCTGCACAACACCCTTATCTCCAAATTGCAGAGACATGGATTTGAAGGATGGACTGTTCAGTGGAGAAGGAACTAGCTGGATGGATGCAGATGCAGAGAGTTGTGGTCAATGGCTCTATGCCCAGGTGCAGGCCAGTGACAAGGGGTGTCCTTCAGGGCTCTGTCTTGGGACCAGAGCTCTTCAATATCTCCATCAATGACACAGACAGTGAGATTGAGTGCATCCTCAGCAAGTTTGCAGATGACACCAAGCTGAACAGTGCAAGTGACACAACAGAAGGACGGGACCAGCCAGGGTGACCTGGACAAGCTAGAGAAGAGGGCCCTAATGAAGTTCAACAAGTCCAAGGTGCTACATCTGGCCTGGGGCAATCCCAGACATGAATACAGACTGAGATATAAACTCATTGAGAGCAGCCCTGCCAAGAAGGACTTGGGGGTTCTCTTGGATGAAAAGCTGGATATGAGCCAACAGCGTGTGCTCACAGCTCAGAAGACCAACTGCATCCTGGGTTGCATGAAAAGATGAGTGGTCAGCAGGTCAAGGGCGGTGATTCGACCCCTCTACTCTGTTCTTGTGAGACCCCACCTAGAGTCCAGCTCTGGGGTCCCTAGCACAAGAAAGACGTGGGCCTCTTAGAACAGGTCCAGAGGAGGAAACGAAGATGATCAGAGGGCTGAAGCACCTTTCCTATGAGGAAAGGTTGAGAGAGCTTGGGTTGTTCAGCCCGGAAAAGAGAAGGCTCCAGGAAGACCTCACTGCGGCCTTCCAGTACTTAAAGGGGGGCTTATAAAAAGGAGGGAGAGGGACTTTTTATAACGGGAGATAGTGACAGGACAAGGGGAAATGGTCTTAAACTCAAAGACGGCAGGTTTAGATTAGATGTTAGGAAGAAATTCTTTACTGTGAGAGTGGTGACATACTGGAACAGGTTGCCAAGACATGTTGTGGATGCCTGTAGAGGACCAGACCTAAGCATGCTTTGTCTCAAACATTCTTAGTATCCCTACAGGAAAGGTGCGATCAGAGGAGAGGGTCCCACAGAGGTGGGGCAACATGTTCTGAGCCAACTCCCTGCTTCACCTTAAGACTCATGTTCAGTCCCCCCTAACTCACTTCCTGGAGAAGAGCTGGCTGTACGCGCATGAACAAAATGTACAGAAAGTCTATTTTATGTAAGAGGCTGCGCTAGGCGAACTATTAAAGGGAGCAGATCAGCCCCCCTTGCTATTTTTTCCCCTCTCTTTTCTCTGGTTGCCTCTCTTTTCTCTTCAGACTAGTGTTCACCCTGATGCTCTTCTTTTGTTCCACAGAACATACACCACTACCTGAGATTTCTTATAAATCTTGCTTTTAACTCTCTCTAAGAGACATATTTCCCACAAAACATGTTGCCAGAAAACATCAGACCACTGCTTTTGGGAATAAGCAACAGGAAGAAGCTGCCTTTCAGTTTGCAAAAAATGTAGGTGTGAATTACCTGGTCAGACAAATTTAGGATTTGAAACTTCTACAAGTGGAACATATCTGCTCTTGAAAATCTTTATAGAAATCACCAAAAAGTCACAATGTTCATATTTACATCAGTGTTCACTGTGGGTATTCAAACTGCACAACAGGGTAAAAATTGTATAAATACTAGGCCAACACCTAACATTCACACTTGTAGGTGCACTTGCTTTGTGATAATTTTTTTCAAGGGATACTAACGATTGCAAAAGATAAGATTCTTCCTTCTTCATAAATGCTATGTGATATTAATATAAGATTTATAGGCAAACATTTGTTGCCAGTATGTATGACAATATTAATGGAAAGCAATATAAGTAGGGTGGGACCAAATAAAAATTATTTTTTATTGCAAACTTGAAGTGACCAGATACCGAAAATGCCACATATTATTGTGACCTGTACCCTCTGCTCCTGATATATGGCAATATGGTTAGCATAGCTAACATAATTTTATAAGGCAAACAGCCATTCTCTGTGACTGAGCAGTTCACCCTTCCCCTCATTATCAGGCCCTGAAGGTCCTGTGCACCAAGTGGACAAACCAAACAGATTTCTTCTTTTTCCCCTCCTTGTTGGCCTCAAGATTCCTGGATGCCAAGACAATCACCCCCTTCCTTACAGGCCTTGAAGATCCTAGGCACCTCGCCAACCAGGTGTTGGTGATGACCTTGTCACAGAACAGGGAAGCATAACAGTGCACAGAGACCTGTCTATAAAATCAATCAGTTACAAGTCCTAAGTGGGGGAACTTGGACCAGAATTGCTGCTGGACAATGAGACCCATGATTCCTCCTGATGATCAGGGATGCCTCCATTGTCATATCCTTTCTCTGAGGATTGAGTGACTTGTATTCTATCTTTCTGAGTCTAGATTATGTTTGTTATGTTGATACAACAAGCCAAATATTAATATTTGACTTGATCTGCAGAGGATCCAAGTGATTAGAAACCATAAGCTAAACTATATTATAAAATTTTGTCCTGTGCTACTTATAAAATTGTGCTAGACAGATTCTGCTTATTGAAATCTTGTGCTATTCTGATCATGAATTCTATGCTATGCTAATAATAAAGTTCTGTTAAGAAAATAAAGCTTTGATTACAACTACAACTTAGTCCCCATCATCATTGTGGCAAGTATTTATAAACGAACATGTCTGTCCCCTTAGTGTCAGATAAGAATTATGAATTTCAATTAACCATCAATTTAACTTGTACAGCTACTTCTACAATTGTAAATATTATTTTGCTTCCTTGCTAATCCTGCTTTAGCATTTCACATGATGTTGATTTTCAGTTGAGAAAAAAATCTTAAAAAATCTCATAGGGCATGAAACTAAAACTCGAGATGAACTTTGTTCTGTAGTCAGGCACATCTTAATGTGTTATCTCATAGAAGTCCTGTTAGTTGTCTGTGGTCTAGTTTCTTCACCGGACCAACTAGGTATATTTCAATATATATGCTCTTATTTTTTTCAGTTCAACAGATGAGCTGCTTTGAATCTGTTCAGATAGTACCAAAATGAGAAAATAGGAGAAGTGGGACTGTATTTACTACAGGCATAAAAAATTTACTATGTTTGGCAGAGGAGAAGGAACTTAATTTTGAGGTATACATTAGAATTACAATTTTGCAGTTGTATAAATCACTGGAATTAAAAAAGTTATAAATGTTTGATGGAGTACAGCAATTAATCAAAATAAATAAAAACAAAAAAAGAAGCCTCTTAAATTATTAGTAGTGATACATTAACCTAGGACATTGCCTACTTGTTGCACAGGACTGTTAGGGCCTGATAATGAGGGAATGGTGAACTGCTTGGTCCTGTTTAATATCTTTATTAATGATTTGGATGAGGGGATCAAGTGCACTCTCAGTAAGTGCACAGATGACACCAAGTTGGGTGGGAGTGTCAATCTGCTGGATGGTAGGAAGGCTCTATGGGGGCATCTGGACAGGCTGGATTGATGGGCTGAGGCCAATTGTATTAGAGTTAACAAGGCCAAGTGCTGATGCTGCCTAAAATCAGCTCTTAAAGAAACCTCTAAGACTCCATTTGTGAGTTTTAGCAGGCAGACATTCTTTATTACAGCGTGACAGGTGCACTGCTAATCATTTAGCAAAAGTGCACACCAAGGTATCTTAGCTACAACTTATATGTTTGCATTACATTGTTGCCTAAAATTGAAGGGAAAAAAACTTTTTGAGACAACATTAATATAGGTAGAGAACAGTTCTTTAACAAATATTTTCTGGTGCATGATGTATATAGGCATGTGGTGTATGTAGGTGCAGACAGTATATAGACATGCATGGTGTATGTAGATGCATGGCGTATAGACGTGTGCCGGTTAGCACCTTTACTGAAAGCTTTTGTGTGCACAGAGTATATAGACGCGCACTCTGCATAGGGGTGCTTACTAATTTTATAACACTATTTACTTGCCATAACTAAAGGCTACATCCAACCCAAGAACCATCCACCCTGGTGCCACCCTCAGAACCTCCCTCAGGTCTGCCCCTTGACACACCTCCTTAGAATTGAGTCGGGGGTCTCAAGATCCCTTACTTCTTCACCATCATCATCTTCACGTCACATTCCCTCCTTGGAGCTTCTCCAAGGTCCCTAGGGCTTCTATCTTGTTTTGCCTACAATATGTGTTGTTATTCTAGTTCTGGTACATGAGTCCCAAGTAAGATGCTCTAGTCACTATCTTACCCTTAACACAGAAATTCGAGGGAGAAACTGTCAGTTGCTACATTAAATATGAGAAGCTATATAAAAATTTACAAATATACAAATATATATACAGATACTTACAAATATATAAAGCCCTAAGACATCAACGAGATTATTCATTTTCATTCCCCACATTCCTGTTACATATTCATGACATTTCCCAGCACTAATTAGCATATATATACTTATATGGGCTCTGAGGGGCTTTGCCTAGGGTCTCTAGTGGTCATTTCTGTATGGAGCCCCCAAAGTTCTAAATGACTGCTTATGAACTCTTTTAAGACAATGCATCTGGTTGTGTAATATCCCACCTTTGTTTGCTTGGCTGCTCCTGCTAACTACAAGTTCATTTCCTTATTGATTCTTTACTTCGCTTGGCTGGTTTCTTTTAATCAAGGCACAGTAATTTTCTATGGTATAGTCTGTTTCAAGCACTATTAGTTCTGTTACATCTCTAAACCCTGGTATCACTGGGTCCTGAACTTGGGTCACAACAACCTGCCCTGGTTCTGGCCAGGATGGGATTAATTTTTTGCAGTAGCCAGGATGGATCATGGCTAGGACCTGGATGTTATTCTATACCACCTCACATCATTGCTGCAGGCAGGGGAAAGGGACTCTCTCTTCCAGAGAGAAGGGGTTCCTTCCAACATTGAGAAAATGTGGTATTGTCTATTATCGGTTTTTTCCATGTGAATCTCTTCTTTTCTTATACCCTCTGTCATTAGTATTGTTGCTGTTATTGTTTGTTTTCTTATTGCTGTTTCCAGTAAATTGTTCTTATCTCAACTCATGATCTTTGCCTTTTGTGCCTCCAATTCTCAAATCAATTCTGATGCAGTGGGAAGGAGGAGGGGAAGGGGGAACAAGAGAGGGCAGCATGTGGTTTGGAGAGTCTTGGTGAAGGCACTTAATTGGGGAGTACTGTTCCTAAACCACAACAGCCTTAATTGACACCCAATGTAGGACCTTCAGCAATTTAAAGAAGTGTCTGATGCCCCACCAGTACAGACCAGAGTGTCTGCTATTGGGAGCAAGTGCCTTCCTGAACAAGAGAGAGGGTACACACCACGAGGTAACCTGTGGTGTTACCTGCATGACCATGGAGACAACATGAGCAAGTGGGATGGAAAAACCAGCTCTGCCCTAGCAGCATGGGAATGAGATGCTGGAAAGCAGTGCTGTGGAAAGGGACCTGGAGGTCCTGGTAGACAGCAAGTTGAATATGAGTCAGCAGTGTGCCCTGGCAGCCAGGAAGGCCAGCTGTGTCTTAGGGTGCATCAGTGTTACAGTTTCAGAATCTTGCTATGAAATTCCTTTTCCTACCAACACAGAGTTTGAAGCTAACGCCCAACCTCCTACTGTTAGTCAACAAAAGGGATGGCTGAGCACCTGCATTCCAACCTAATGGCTGAAGGAAGGGGGGAGGGGGAAGGGAGAGAGGGTTTTTTCTCCTTTCGGTGTGCTGGGTGGGGAGCAGTTCGTTTTATTTTCCTTCCAGCTGCTGCTGGGGGTGGAGGCATCTCGGAGGGAGCTTCTTTCTCTTTTTTTTTTATTTTTCAGTTTTGGCTCCTCTTCCCCTATTCAGCCCTTAGCTCTGGGCACCCTGTGTCTTGGATTTACAATGGACTTTTTTCTGACAGGGTCGACATCAGTGGAGAAGCTGCTGCTGCCCACTCTGCCCCCTCCGGCCCAGCGCTGCTTCTCTTGAACAAAGGACGGGAGCGTGTCTACTCTGCAGCGTGGAGGAGGTTCCACATCATCCCTCTGCCCCCAGCAATCCCACATGAGTCTACTCAGGACGGCCACAGCTCCATCATCATGACCCACTGGCATCTCAGTCTGCGTTCCTGGGAGCTGACCCTGCAGCTAGCCAAGGCGCAACATCGCCACTTCCTGCCCATAAATATAATTGCACCCAAAGGGAACAAACTTTTTTCATTTTGTTTGAAAGCATTGATTACAAACTGTTTGGTTCCTTTTTTTCTGGAGAGATAGATAGATAGATAGATAGATAGATAGATAGATAGATAGATAGATAGATAGATAGATAGATAGATAGATAGATATAGATAGATATAGATACATAGATAGATTGTAGTTAAGAACTGTTATCCTTTTCTATACATTTTCCAAATTAAAGTTTGTTCTTAATTTAAGGGAGTTGGGTGGTTATTTTTTGAGGAAGAAGGCCCCTTTCCTTCTCCTGGTCAACACAGACATCTTAGTTTCCTCTAAACTAAGACAATCAGGAACAGCATCACCAGATGGTTAAGAGAGGTGATTGCCCCTCTGTATTGGTTTAAATAAAAATAGTGAGGTGGGAACTCTAATAAATTAATTCCCTCCCCTTTTTTAAGATCTCTCCTTTTTTTTCCCACCAACACAGAGACACAAAATGTAAGATTTAATTAAAAAAGTAAGTTTATTGACAAGAAATATATAGCCGCCAAAACAATACCAACAGAATTGTTCAACCCAACAACAGAGAGAGATCACCTCCACCAAAGTCAGTTTATGGTTACCTGGGGAAAAACAAATAACCTCACACACATTTGAAATCTCAGATCATGAAGAAAACATTTTAGGATATTATATCATTAAAGGAAAAGTATGGCAATTACCCCACAGGGATGTTTTGCCATTTTGGCTCAAAAAAAACCCACATGGTAAATTTCTGGAAAAAAATAGAAAAATTATTCTATTAAAAACAGCTCTAGTGTTACCTGCTTTGACTGTAACTAACATTAAACAGAATCCTATCCCTCCCGCAGCCAAATAAGGGATTGTCATAGTTCAAAGAAGAACTAAGATATCTATGTTGGCCAAAAGAAAAAAAAAAGAAATGATCCCTCTCCTTTAAATTTAGAAAACAAAACTTTAATTAGGAAATATATATATATGAAAAGGATAACAGTTCTTAACCACANATATATATATATATATGTCCATAAAGGACCAAACAACAAAACCAGTTTGTAATAAACCCTTTAAACGAAAAAAGGCAAAACAGTGAATGTCCTTCTTTAGCTTCCAAGAAGAGAATGCAGTTATATTTACGGACAGCAGGTGGCGATGTTGCACCTCAGCCGGTTTGCCCCTCTCTCTCTGGGGAACGCAGGGCACAGTCACTGGGCCAGCTCCTGTGGAATCGATGTGGAATCGATGCTGCTTCCTGTGGAAGCAGCAGAAAAAAAACGTCTACGCAGTGCAGAAAACAGGTGTGCTCCCAAGGCAGCTCCCACAGTGCCCACAGCTCCCAAGGGTGAATGGTTGAGTTAGGGAGGGGAAGACACAGTCCTAGCCCTCCAGCAATACTAAAATCTGGTGTGCCTCCGTCCTC
>VWZF01004875.1:65148-89047 GCA_013396755.1 Sclerurus mexicanus | reverse complement strand
TCCAGTATGATCAGCATAAAAGCTGAAAAAACTTCCCAAGTTTTTAAGCAAAACGACCTCCACATTCAAACAAAAAAAATAATAAAATATCCTCTTGGTTTTGATAAGTAAATTAACAAATTTCATCCATAGCATGTACCAGTTGCAGTCTTCAATTTCTTTACTCTCTTTGACACATGAAAGAACAAAATAACATTTGAACTTGATGATCTTAGAAGTATTTTCCAAACTTATTGAGTCTATAATAATACATGCATTTACATATATGTGTATATAGAATATGATAATTTGAAAGAGCTCTCAAGAAATATGAAGCAAAATCTGGTACTGTCCAGAAAGAAAATACTGCTGTTTAGGAGAAAGAAGAAAACCAATAATTAACCAACCACAGTGTCTAATGGTATTCCTGCAAAAAGATTAATACTTTCAGATGTAAATAACTACACTTTTCCTAATGGCTCGGAATCCTCTTTTTCTGCATTAAAATAAAAGCATAATTTTAGGGTACCTCACACAAAGCTTGCTAAATGCCAAAAAACTGTGCACTAGCTACTACTGAAAGTTGAAAGTAGAGTACATACCCTGCTGACTGGCATAAGTCAAAATAAATCAATTGTTGTAGTGAATCACATTCCAGGTCTTCTTCAGACAAATCTAGAACATTTTCTCCAGACTAGACTAGTGTGACGTAAGCAAGCTATCCCTGGTATTTTGTAATGACATTTGGCATAACTAACTTCAAATATGATGCAGGTTAAAAAAGTAACTTTTTCTATGAATACATTCCTCCAAGGGCTGTATTCACAAACCCTAAATTTTACTCATGTGTCTGTACTTTACGTTTTTTAAAAACAGAAAAGAGTTTAATGATGTATTTCCGTCCCATGTTTTGTCTTTTTCAGTAGTTGCTCCTTCAGTTGATCTCTCACCACTGATACAACACAAGGAACTTAAGGGATTTTAAATCCATCTCTTAATGAAGTTACATGATGGGATTTCTGGGGTCATCTTCTAAATATTATGGTCAATGGCTACTATAGCAGTATTGCCTACCTACCTTTCCACAGTCTTCAACAAATGCATTTTTAAATGATTTCTCTGAATAAGAGTCATTAAAAAGATGCCTAAAACATATTCCCTTTAGAATATAACTAGCAGAGCCTGTACCCTCTTAATGCTGAGATCTCAGCAGTGAATCTCCAGAAGGATCACAGCAGCCATATCTTTTACATCTTCAAGCTGATTGGGGGAAAATAATAATAAACGATACCTTCAGCTTCAATCAGCAGTATGTTCCAAGATTGCAGGATCTGAATTGAAAAAGATCAAGAGGCCGTTAGAAATATTAAAGATTGAGCAGTTGTATATTCATCCTGCTTTTGGCGATGGGGAAGAGCAGAAGGGATAAGGAGGGAATTATGGAGTCATTAATCGCAAAGATATAGAGAATGAAACACAGTATTCACAGTACTGTACTCATCCACAGTACTCATACACATACTCATACACAGTACTGTATTCATCCTTTCACAGAAGAGCTAGGTTTCTCATTAAAATATACTTACTATCCAATCTTTAGTGTTTCACATGGGCAAAAATATTCACAATAAATATTCCCCAGTCAGCAGTAATGACTGTTACTTACATCAGTTAATTTTGTTTACAGGATGGAAGGTAACTTCAGAGTTGTCCCACTACAGCATAACTTACAGGTGACTTTTTATTCTAGTTGGACTGTTTGTACTCTTTCCTCCAAGAAAAGAAGCCTCCTAAGGTTCTTTTGCTGTCCACATTAATATAGCATCAGGACTCAGCAGAGTAATCTTGTGATGCAGATTTTGCTATTTTTACTCTCCAAAACAAAAAGAGAATCTAGACCTAGTCCTCTTCAAAGGACAATTCTAATCCTTATGCCTGCAAAGACTTAAAAATAATACCTATTCATAAAGTTTTCCAACAAACACCTATGCACATGTGCAAACAACTGGAAGAACTTTCTTGGGATTTCTTTAATTTCCATATATAGCCACACAGGTTAAAACCCTTACATTTCAAATAAAATGTTACCTAGAAGCTTCAATTTTCAGTCTGCACACTTTGGGAGAGTCACATCATGTTATTTCCATCAAAACAGCTGGAGGTTTCCAGAGTAGGAAGCAATTATTATGAAAAGTGTCAATGTGGCATTCTCCTCAAGTAACATATTTAAATTCACCCTATAATATTTGACAAATAACCAGCTCTAAACCTCCACCAAGAAAAGGGAAAATGGAGAGAGAGCACATGAGCAAGTATTAAGAGAAAAGAATTTTACCCACTGCTATGAGAGCAGATTCTGAAATTGCTTACTGATGCCACAGTTGTGGTACACTTCTAGCTATAATTGCTTTAGTGGAAGGCAGGTTTAGGTCTGCATGCACGAATGAACAGTTTGCCTTAACCTGACAATACAGATACAAAAAGTGTCAGTCTAAAACAACATACTCAGTAATTACATATTCAATGAATCATGCAAGCATTCAGGAGACAATATTCACATTTCATGGCAGGGATGAATGAAAATGTCCTGCCTGACAAATGCACAACAAAGAAATGGAGTCACTGTGCTACTTTTCAGGCCTAAAAGGTTCCATTTAATAACAGTGCTATGTACAAAGGACCATACACATGCCTGAAAATTCCTGGCCAAGTGACTTCCCAAGGTATGTCCACAGAGAAGAACAGATGTGTGGTTGTAGCTTCAAGCAGGCATATCTCTCAGCATACAGTACATCTATTAGCTTAACCCATGTGATGTGACCAGGTACTTTAGATAATATTAAAGAACAAAACTAGATAGTAACAAACCAGAAACCTGACTACACATTCCCTCAGACAAGCAGAAGTGCCTTCCACTACATTCT
This sequence comes from Sclerurus mexicanus, assembly GCA_013396755.1. Lineage (NCBI taxonomy): Eukaryota > Metazoa > Chordata > Aves > Passeriformes > Furnariidae > Sclerurus > Sclerurus mexicanus. The sequence continues at coordinate 86,144 of VWZF01004875.1, read as the reverse complement.
CCCCACATTTGTTGGCCAGTAGACACATTCTGCTCACTTCAGAGCATGCTGCATTCTGACCTTCCTTTGAAGGCACAGAGATAACCTTGATGTCTTTCCTCCAGAGAGAGAGGGCCAGCCTTCTCTGTGTGACCAGTGGAGCCTTGGCTCACACCAAAGTCAGTATACCCAACTAATATTTCCTGGTTCACAGTCCCAAATTGTTGACTCAGTCCTCCCGCAAAGGGTCTGATTCTCCAATTTCACTTGGCACCTCAAGGACCATGCTATTAATTTTGAAGTTAATCATTTGTGAAAGTGTTTAGAAGGGAAGTTAAAAGCAAGTGAGGGGACTTTTCCGAAAAGAACTTCAAGACTCTTAAGCTGGAGTCAGGAAAAGGAAGTAATGCAAAACATATGAGATCCCAAATCCCAATTCCACTTAGAGCAGGAATCTCTTCTTCATACATTCTATTCTCCAGTTACTCATGATATATTAAATTAATGGAAACGTTGAACTTTAGCATGTGTTTAATAGCTAGAGTGGGCTTTGTTGAGCAATGATATGATTTTCTTACAGTATAGAAAATACACATATGGATGTATTTATGTATGTAAAAAATACCCATGCAATCTTTGATATTTCTCAGCAATACAAATTGTTCATTGTCAAACAGTGGTTTAGGCTGCATTAAGCGATGTAGAATAAACTGCATTTTACCAGTCCTTAAGAACCTAGCAAAATCTTATAAAATACTAAGTAAAAAAAATCGATTAGGAGAAAGGTCTTCGTCCACTATCAGCAAGAGTGAAATAAACATCTTTTCCACACACAGTATGGCCGAAACACCATCCCATAACCCAGATCTCTTTCATACTGACACAGCTGTAAATGCTGTGGGACACAGCAGGAAAAGAGGCAATTTTTTCATGTTATTCAGTCAATACACTGTCACTAACTGGACTTTGATTAACCCTTGTTGATAACACCCAAGGCAAGAAACAAGGTGTAATTTTCAGTATGTGCAACCTAGAAGGATGAAGATGACTTCATGCAAATATTTGGAAAGCGCCATCTATTGAAACATATCAAGAATTAAATGTTGTTGCCAGTACACCAAAATAATTGTGGAAATGTAACTGTTTACAGGAAAAGTTAAACAAAAACTTACAGGGAAGTCACAGATGCTTTCTAAGCCATGGCATGCTGTTGCACAGGCACTGTGCATTTGCAACCAAAAGAGCTCTATCGGCAGTCCGTATTTAATTTGCGTTCCCCGTGCCAGGGATTTTTGGTAGTTACAAGAGACACACTCGGCCACAAAAATATCGTACTGTCTCCCACCTGTAATGCCTATAGCCGAGGCAAATCATTGCACCAGGACATAGCCACAGCAAGGTAGTGTCAGAGCAGAGCCAGGGAAAAGTAGATCTGTAACAGAGGGGGATGGTCACAGAGGGCTTCTCCTGCGAGGCAAGAGTGACACCTGCTGGGATCCGGGCTGGCCCGGCTCCGGGAGCTGAGAGGAGACGGGCCAGGACAGCCCTCCCTGCATGGGCTGAGAGCCCCGGGGCTGGACCTGCACAGTTCCTTGTGCACACACACCCTGCCACCGCTGCCGGCACTTCACAAGGGCCTACACACTCTAGAGGTTTCTAGACCAACAACATCACACGACACAAATTAACTGTGGCACATTACCTCAAAACTGTGCAGCAAAAAGCATTAGTTACACTTGTGTCAGAAATAAAAGAAACCATATCTGCTTCAAAGCAGTGAAGGATACAAAAAGCAGGGATGTAAGAGGGCAAAAAGCACTCATTTGCAATCCTTCCCATCTCTGTCCCTTATGACTTTCAGGGACAGAGATAATACACCAGAAGGGGAAATGAAAATATGGTCACAAGGAAAAAACCCACACACACAAAATTCAAAACAAAGCAAACATAGAAAGTGAAAAAAACTCTGTTAAGTTTGCAATACAGACAAAAAAAAGATGATGCCTCCTATCTGGGCATTAGAACCAATATTGGATTGCACCTTTGGAAGGAAAGCAACAGATAATGTCATTGCCTTCAGATGTTACCTTATTACCTGACCAAATTTGATAAGAAAACATGAAATTGCTGCAGGACAGAGGCTTGTGCCACAGTATCTAATAGCTGGCTTTACAAGGTCAGTCACTTCAGTTCTCTCTTCCCATTCTGCATATAGTGTGCAGGTATTTTTTTAAGAAATCCTAGTTCTATGTGTAAGAGGAATATAAATACTAGCTTTGAATAAATGAAAGTCTATTTTTTGTGAAAGTATGATTTGGGAATTATAGTTTATAGTATTGACAAATTCAGGAAGAGTGCCATAACAAAAATAACAAATCCTTATCAGGAAAGACAAAGAAAAGGCAGTAGGGCAGGAGAGCAACTGCACAATGACACAGGCCTTGCATTCTCACACCAAAACTAAACATTTGCATATGTCATCTGGGAAGAGTTTGTGGCCAATATGGTGCCAGTCCTGACCAAATTTTGCAAAAGGTTCATACCCACACCTCTTTTGAAGATTTCTAGAAAGTTCAGCAGAAGAAAACATCACTTTGTTCAGTAAGAAATAATTAGATGTACATTGCAATGTGACTGAGTATTCCTCACCCTTAGATCTATGCCCATGTAAGTTTTATAGTGCTTCCCCGGGGCAGCTTCTGTGGGCCCTGCAGGTACTACAAGCTTTGCTGTTGTAGTAGGGTTGTTGATCACAACTTAAACAATCCTAGAAACTCACTTACTGCCGTTTTCCTACAACACCAAACTTAAATGGATTCAGCTCTCTGTGTTTATAAGGTAGTACACTCCAGACTGAAATTTAGGTCACAGACCATTTCTTAATCTGTCCCACCCCACCCACTGCCAGACAGGGAAAAATAAGAATTGGGGCAAAAGGGGAGATAAAATAATATCCAAGGAAGAAAATTCTCATCTTTGCATTCTGCAACTTTAACTTATCTGTTCAACAGCAGGAGGGTGAAGGCAAAATAAGGAGCATTGCTGCCACCACGTGCTGCAAGAGATCCTTGCAATCAAGGCAATTCATTTTGGGTTATTTTTCTAAGAGACAAAATCAGAACTGCTATTTGCTTTGGCATGCTGTGGTCAGAGTTTGGGCAAAAGGCCTCTGTCTAACCAATGGAGGTCATGCCTTTCAGTTGAGTGCCCACCTCAAGGATTTCAGTCAACTTCACGCTCTTCCAAGGCCTGGGGCACAGCCAGCCCAGGGCTTCCAGGGTCCTCTCCAGCCAAGTACTACTACAGACACAGCAGCCAAAGGGCCAGCTCTGCCCACTTCCCCTTAACCAAAAGGCACCAATGATTTAGCATCTTGATTATCAATGGTCAGCGGTGCAAAAAACCCATGCCTTCTACTTATGAAAGAAACCTCATTACAAATAGCAAAGGTGGCATTGTTGTCATTGTCCTGCCCAAACAGAGCAAACACAAAAATTTTAATTCACAGTACTCTGGGGTTTTTTTCTGGCTGGAGCTAAACCAGCCCACTAAACACTAGAGCTGGCAGTACAAGAACTGCTGGACTGGTAAGGTTTCTCTTTGTTTCTACGTTCAAGAACAGTTTGAATAAACTCATATTCTTACGGAGGTGTTTTTGCTACACTGGTTTTCATCAAAGGTTTTTAAAGGGACTGCATGATACTCCAGGTGTTCGACAGTTCACATGCAGATCTTTACAGAGCAGACACACTTCATTGCAGATGTATTGAATAGTTTCTTCATTAAAAAAATAGAAAACAATGTTCTACCTCATATTTGAACAATCCCTGAAAATTTAATAGAGAAAGATTAGAACATTCTGAAGAAGAGAACAGTTATTTACAAGAACCCACTCCTGAATAAAGGATGTCTGAACACAACATTACTGCATTTTAACTGAATATTTTAGCTCATTTTTATGTAAGAGAATCTGCTTTTTTTAAAAATTTACTTGTTCCGTGCTTTTGTGCCTTGTTTTTGAGACAAATTTCAAATACAAATTAATTAAAAAATATGGGTTTTTTCCCATAGCTGTTGAGTATTAACACAAAAATTATACCTCTGTCCAACAATGCTAAAATCATTTCACATATTTTAAATCTTAAACATGTGTTATCCCAGAGATAGAAAGGCAGGCAACCAGTGAAAGAGAAAATAAACAGTCTCAGAGAGACACAGACCCTCACACCTGAAGCATGCTAGAGGCCTGCAACAAGAGTGTTTCCATATTTTCTTTATTCCAAGCAGGTATTGGAAAGCATCTAAACTAGATTTATGGCTGAGTGCTACTCTTCTTCCATCATAAAATCTTACCCTATCAGGAAAAAAATGCTGAAGGGTCCTCTGCCCATTGTCACAGGAAGCTTCACAGAATTAGCTGACTCCTCATGTAAAATTTTTTTGTCTTATCAAAAGATTGGCTCTAGCCAGATATATTCCTTATCCAAAGTAGATCCTGAGCTGCTCTGGTGGTTCTGCTTTCATAACAATATAAAAAACCCCCTTATAGCCCTAAACATAGAAATTGTTACAGAATTGTTTGTTGCTTCTTGTCCCTCCATTTCTCTTCTCTATTCTATGCAAGATATTGCCATTCAGCAAGAACTCAGATACATAAAAAAAATCTGTACAAACCAGTAATTTGATTCAGAGTTGTTACTTCTATCTTTTTTACTTTGGTAATTCACCATTATTTTTTTCTATTCCTATCCACCAACAACCATCCCCTTCCTACTACTCACATCATCATCTTTTTCTTCTCCATATGCTGATTCTATACTTCAGAAAAACAACATTTAGGCAAGCGAAGCTGGGTAAAATGAACTGGTGTGTACTGACTAGGAGGATTTTCCTTCTATTCCCTAATTCATAGTTTGAAATTATGCAGGATGGAAAAACTCCACTCTTGAGTCAGTGAAAACAGAAACTAATCACCCCAGTATGTCATGCTGTGGCTACAAACCACTCTAAAGGCCATAAATGTGCATACCTCTCCCCAGTCCAAATTCACTTTCACGAAAACTTACCCAAAGAAGCATGAAAATGTGGAGTTCCAATTTTGTCCAGCAAGACACTGTCTCAAATGACCAAAGGCTGTTAAACTGCTTCCAGACATAAGAAGCTTTTAATACTTTGTTGACAAAGTTAATTCCTTTTTTCTCCTGCTAATTAGAACTAGCAAGAGGATAAATTCAGTGTTCAGGCAAGTGAGTTTTGCAAAGTCCATACACAGCTGTCATGCCTCACTCTCCTCAGTTAACCGCTGCAGATCAGCCATAGCTGTAGCCAGGCAGCCATTCTGCTCTCCCTCCCATTAGAAGCAGTCGCCACGACACTTTCACAGCGTGCTCCACAGCAAAGATCCCACGTCTTTTTCCTGTCCAGAAGTACTTCTGAGAGAGCCCACAGATAGCCTCTGTGACTGGAGAAGAACACAGCATTACTCTTCATATCCATCCTCTAGTGCACATGCAGAGCATATTTGTTGTGACAGCTACTAACAAAAGGAGTTTTGTTCTTTTGCTGGTGGTGTCGGGACTCATTTTTTTTAGCTCTGGAGTACTCCAGTTCAGTCCTGGCGGATGAGCCAAACTGTGGCTGCAATGTAGACAATGTAGGAATACCAGCAGTCACAGCACTGGAAAGCTATTGCTTAGCTCAAAGTTAACCAGGGAAGACACAGCAAACCTCGCCAATGTACAACACAGTGAAACTTTTAAAGGAAGGAGTTACAATTTTGTCCTTGATGCCTGCAAAGGAGCAACTCTGGCAAAGCAGTGACACCTCTGAAACAGCAGTTTCCTAGCTGAGACACAATTTTCCTTTATTACAAGCTCCAACCAATCTTTCTCATTATGGATTTCAGTTTTATAATGTAACTACATAGGTCTTATTCTGACAGGTCAGTCTCATCTTTAGTGCAACCTTTGCATCCTAAAATAGGACGGGAGCAATGAATATTGTTCTAGTCAAGGTTTATGTGTGCTAATAGAATACTTCATCTAATCCTGTTTTGTAAGCAGTGTGGCTACTTATAATCTCAAAATGACCTATGTAATGACAGCTGTTTCATACAGTCAGGCTCCTCCAAGTTTGATGAAAATGCCACAGATGCCACTGTTAACATCCAGCACTATCGATCTGATTAAATCTGCCCTGAATGGTAATGGAACATGCTATGAATTAATTACTGTCAGAAGGGTAAAGGTTTGAAGGTGGTTAGAATTTAAATGTGTCATGTTTATACAAAAAATAAGCGACAATTTAATATTTCAAAATACTTTTGGTCTTAAAAATTGATTTGCCTCTGTAGAAAAGAAGTCAGATTCTAGAAAAAAACAGTATTCTTTAACATACATAATGCAGAATTTCATTGCACTTTTTTTTCAGTTTCAGTTATTGTCATAAATTCATGAACAACTACTTGAATACACACCTTAACTCCTCTTGAGTGATATCATGGTATACAGGAGCACTCAGTGTATCAGCTGGTGTTACTGGGTACAACTTGGGAAAGGTGCTAAGGCCTGCATAGACCTTCCTTTTTATAAGTTGTCCCCACATGACATGGGCCACACTGCGATCGCCATATCTGTAATGTACCACTCCAATCATTTCTGTCACATAGAAATGGTGAAAAATTTTCTATTCCAAAGCACAGACAGAAAGATGAATAACCTATAACAACTTAAGTCATACCAGTTGACATAGATATTACAGGATAGTCACATCAGCTGCTGACCGGTTGGATTCTTTTGAATTTCTGCTGGCAATAACAATGCAGAGTTAAAGCCACTTTCAGGCCTTCAGGAAGGCCACTTAGTGTGAAGATGGGGCTTAGCCCTATACACTGGAAATCATCCTATCTGAAGCAAAAAACTGAGTCCAGCATTTCCAACAGAAATACACTTAATGATGAGACTACTATTCTTTTATAGCAAATCTACTTCCCCAGATCAAATCAGGAACAGAAAATGAATAAACTATATCTTTCTGCACCACGGTCTTGCACATTGGATTTCAGGGAGAGGATCCATAAAGATCCCAGTAATTACACCTACCAGACTGTTGGTCTCTGCACAGAACAAAACACATGAGCACAGTTGGTCAGGGGACTTCATGAGGTTACACTTCCAACATTTTCATCAGCTGCTATAATATCCAATAATAGAAACACAGATTGGGTTTAGAGCTCTGATTTCTGGCACTCTGGGAAGGGCTTAGCTCATCTTTGGTGTTAGAAGCGCTGAAGTCCGTCTGCACTATGGATTGCAGCACTGCCTGGAAACCCTAAAGCCAGAGCAGGTATGGGGTAGGGGTAGGCCCAGACAGCAGCTCTGCTAAAGCCGTCGAAGTGGGATGCCACACACACACACTGATGGGCTCTGTTGCTTGCCCTGGGCCCAGGGCAGGTACCACCAGAAACAGCTCCACACTGACCAGGCACAGTATGCTTGTTGAGAATAATGCAATCATGGTAGAGCTTTTTAGGCAAATTTTTTTAAGGTATTTCTGCGCTGCACCTTCCATCATCAGAGCAAAGAGAACCAGCCGCAGACAGGTTACAAGAAGAAATTCTTTACTGTTTCCACTTTATATTTGGCCTACGTTAAGAGCAAACACACAAACACACCAGGATCATGCACTCAGGTGCCATCCTTCTGTGGGTAAACTCTTCATTTTATAACTGATTTGTGTCCCACTGGCCTCACCTAAACACATGAAAGCAGCCAGCATGAGAGCTGCAGCCTCATTGCAGTCTTCTAGCCCTCTACTGAGGCTATTAAACAATCTGCTAGAAGAGGATAAAAAATAAATTATAGTCTAAGAGAAGAAAAATGAATACATCGATCCTCGTAGCACCATGTTTTTGCTTCACTCAGAAGTTAGAAGCCTCACCTCAAAAGCTATTTTAACCTTTCAGAAAATACATTTAAAAGGAAAATTAATAAACCTACACTGTCCAACCCTTCACTCCACAACCTGCCACATAGGCTTAAATGCCTGTTCCAAATCCCACACGCTGTCCCACATCCTTCTTCCTCTAAAGCTCACACTCATGGTACTTGCCAGGCAGCTGTCAGTCCTTCCACTGGGGTGATAATCCCAGCAACAACCAAGTTGCCTAAAACTGTTCCTGAATATAAGCTGCAAACTGCTACCAAACTACCAGACCCTAAAGGGGCTGTCTGTTTTTCACCACAAATTCCTCCCACTTTTGACTCCTGTAACAAGTACAGCTTCTTCACACAGAGACCCCATCCCTGAACCAACCTGCATTCCTGATCTGATGGTCACACATGTGGCATCCACAAAATAAAGCTCAAAAACTTTCACTTCTGACCTACCCTAAAGTCATAAATGTATATAAAATATATACAGAAGCAGAATTTCGCTTAAACTGGAACTAGCTGAGAAGCAGATTACAGCATTAATCTAGCAAGTCTAGACCTGCTTTCAAAAACATTTTTCTTCACACTCCAGTCTCTACAGCGTTGGTTAATGACACTCCTCTATCAGCAATTTTCATTCTGTTGTTCACACTCCTCTCGTAGGCAGGGAGGGGGAGAAGCGTCTAAGAAAACCAGGTTTTTGCGCACCAAATAGCAAAGAGTGTTTGGATCTATAAAAATTTCACACTAGTCCCTCATGATTTGGAGGAAGGGCTCCAAGAATCACTACTGTACACTGTGGTATTCAGTGATGGAGAAATCACTGACTTAAAACTAAAAACCCAAGTTGTTTTACCAGCTCTATCCCTCCAGCATAGGAAGACAGGACTTGTCACTACTTTGTGCTTCAGTCCCTCCATCTGGAAAATAAGGGGGAAATTATTGCATCTGTGTTTTAAGGCTTACCTAGGAATAAAGGTTATTAATAAAAAGTGTGTGTCACTACTGTTCTGTCTCTTAAATTCACCTCCATAAACCCCAGCTCAGTACCTCAAGCAGTCACCTTGAATTCCTGATCTTTCTCTAATCAAATTGGAATTCAGCACTGGATGCCACATGTCTATGAACATTCTGTTTGCTCTTATATAAATTATTGTTGTTGAGTGACTTTGGTGCCTACCATTCAGGGCAGAACATTAAAACATACTGTAAATGCTAATGTAGTCAGTGACAGTTACATATTTGGAGTTGTATGTTTGCAAGCAATTGACACTCATATAGGATCATACAAAAAACAGAGCAGGAACAGAATGCAAAAGGCTTTGGTCAAAGCAGCAGGGGAAGCCATGCCACCATTATGGTACCATTAAGGCAAAGCTTCCTAAGCAGAATTATCCTGTCAACACAGTGCATATAACCTGCATGTATACAGAAGTACTTCAGTTTCTCTCAGCTTTTAGGCATAGCTCTGTAATGATCTAAATCTTCCATACCTTCAAGGATATCTTACTAGTTCAGACCTTGAAGTACATTATTTCTTCAAGTGAATTTGCTAATTTATTATTAATCAGGAATGAGTTCTTCTATAAGGACGAAAAAGCCTTTGTCCTAGCTTGTTGTCCGAAGAGAGATTTGTTATCCCTCTTTATTTATCCCTCTTTGAGCAAGTGCCTAAACAAAATATGTGTATCTGAGGTCTCATACACAATTCTCCCATGTCACACGACCTGGCATTCATATGGCTTCATTTTTAAAAATTCATCTGTGTTTCTACTGCTTCCTAGAAGAATCCCACAGAAGAGCTTTTGTATATGCTTATCACTTTTAAAAATGCATGATTTCATCAGAAGCAGTCTCAATTCTGGTCTGCAGAAGCATGACCCAAAACCAGTTAGGAACCAGTGGGAACTTCCCATTAGGTAGTATGGGCCTTGAAAAGCCCTTATGAATCATCTGCGAAACCCTCTTTATGCTATACAATAATTTGTACAGCAAATGAATCCTTCTGCCACTCTCCATCACTTTTATTTTATTTCTTCAATGTCTACCTTCCTGGAAGCTTCTGCTGATTTTAAATATAAATATAAAAGTCTACTTTGACCTCATTCTCTCCTGCTAGCACCACAGAAATCAAGGGAACAGGAGAGGCTATCAGCACCAATTATGACTATGTCCTTCCTCTACTCCTTGCCTCAGCTGCCGCTTCCCACAGTACAAGCAGCTTGTTCCCAGGCTTGCTCAAACACCCATGATTTCAGCACAGGTCTCTAACTGAAACAGGACACAGGTCACAAATGGCCTCAGCTGGGAAGAGCCCAATGCACGAGTATCATGCACTCGGCAGAGTCTATCTGCCCAAACCTGCGGGGTATATGTGTACACAGAGAAAAACCCAGCAGCATTCCTGCAGACAGAAATACCATCTTGAGCAAAACACTGAGTAATGGAGGAGAAAGAGGAAGCACACTAGGAAAAACTTTTAAAACAGTAAGACCACAACTCTCATTCTAAAAATTCAGGTTAACTTTGGCATGCTGAAAAAGATCTACAGTGGTACAGTGTCCTAGCTTTAGGAATAATATAACAGCTGTGCCACACTTCCCATTACTGTGAACAGGGCTACAAAGGTGCTTATGCTTCTCCAACATGTCTTTTAAAGGAAACAATTAAGAAATATGTTATGATTTGAAAAAGAGCAGGCTTTTTATATTGCTCCCAGGGAATGTTTGCACTTAAGTCTCACATTTTTCTCATCCCGAAGCAGAATGAGTACTTAAAGTTTCAAACACTTCATTCAATACAGAAAGGTGAAGCCAACTTCTTTCAAATGCATAATAATCTGAAGGGCTGTCACGTTAAAAAAGAGGGGAAGGGGAAAGGAAGACAGGAATGCAAAGATTTCTTGCCCCGCCCTCAATTGTATTAATATATTTTTATTAGCTATAAGTGTCATCAGAATATCAAAGCCTTTTAAATGTCCAACACAATCTGTCTGAGTCCCACCTAAGAGCGACCGTTCGCTAAGACGTTTCACTGGTTGAACAGGAACTTGAATACTGCAATGAGAACTACACTTAATAGCAAGAGAGACCCTTTTCCATCAGGTCCCCTTAACAGTCATATCGCTGCCAGCACCAGAAACAAACTGGACTAAACTCTAGTAGTTCCCGAAATGATTTTTATTAATACAAGGGTGTGACAATTGTGGGTTTCGCTTTGTCGGTGAAAACGTTAGCTGCATTTTATGTGTAATGAATAACACAAAAGACCCTAAAATAGCCAGCACAAAACATACTCTACAGTCACAAAAACTACTCCAAAAACTCTACACACAGTATATCAATCTAAGTTTCGAAACTTATTTTTCTTCCTCAAACTGCAAAATATAAGTTAAAATATATGATAAATTTATACTTGTAGACACCATGAAAAAACACTGTGTAGTATTTCAGTTAATTTAGGAAAACTGACATAATAGGGAAGGAGGTGTTTTGCAATTTCCCTATTTCTCCAGTTTAGAATTCTACTCCTGTTTAACCTCTCCAATGTTCTGGTTTTTCCTGTGCCTTTCATGACTCCCAGAGTCTCTAGGCAGAACATGGTGAACTGTGAATGACTTCCACCTCTTTAGGGATTCTGACAAGTCTCAGTAATGATCACTTCCATTTTGAAAACCGCTGCAGCAAAGAATATATTGGGTTGCTAAAGATTTCCATGAGTAATAATTCATCTGTGTTTCTTCTATGTATGTCAGTGTGATGTTGTCATTTGTACAGTATAGAATGTTCTAGAGCTTGATTGCTCAGTGAAGATATAAAGCAAGTTTGATTTTTATTGTCCTCATATGGAACACCTGTATTTAACCTACAAAATTTAGAAGATAATCTTGGGATTTCATAACAGCTATTAAAACGATAACTTTCAATGGAGACATAACATAAATCTGTGTTGCTTGCTAAGTTGTTCTAAACCTAGCACTGATTCTTAACTGCCCTGGTGAAACCAAAAAATGTATTTTTCAAGCTCTACAGGGAGAATGCCCTGTATTAGGAGGAGGCCAATGCCCAGCATTTGTCTCCCTGATTAGCTCTCTGTAAACCAGTTAAACTGTGCAACTCTTTAATAAGGCTCTTGGGAAAGGCTCATATCTTATTTGCTTGACTGGGATTGGGCTGTTTCACCCCGCTTTCAGGCATGCTTTAGAAAGAAGTTTCATAGTACTTATTAATGCAACACACAGGTCAATGCACATGAGAACAATTCTCCCATTAAGAAAAATAGTGAAGATTCCATAGGTTGGAATTAAACCTAGAAATATAGAATGCCTAAGGAAATATCAAATGTATACAGCTTTTCATAGTAAAGCTTGCTCCTCTGTTGTTCTTCTACATCAGCTGAGAAAACTGTTCATCTCTTCCAATAAATTCTGCTAAATGAAATTTTCAGCACAATTCACTTACTTGGGCAAAATTCACCTTTCTGCTGTGGATGTAGTACGAACTACCGAGGTGACCTTTCATGAGCTAAGACATGCTGCCTAGATAATCTTCATGTGTGGAAGAACAGCTACCGTGTTTTTAATCATCAGACTGAAACTCCCATCCGTAAAGCCAGAGAAGTGAATGCTGTAATTTATTTTTTTTTGCTGTCTCAGTACAAAATGTCAGTTACCCATGTTAGTGTAATACACCTTCAAAAATGTTTCTAAGCCCCTTTTCAATGTCATTTCCAGGGAACGTTAGTTCACTGATTTGTTGCTTACTTTTTTCCTTCATCAATTAGCCAGTCATTCTAGGTCCTTGCCTCCACATACTAGTGCCAATCAATAAGCTTTAAACTTGATGTCTTTTGTTAGAAGGTTTTACATTGTGTGATTTGTTTTCAAAGTGCAAGGGATCCTTGTATACAGGTGCCAAGAGTCATGTTTTCTGATCTTCAGGCAGGCTAGGATGATGCCCTTCTCTGTGAATAGGGCTGGTGGCATCAATAACATCAGTGAATTATGATTACATCGATTATTAGTAGGGGAATCTGACCTTTGGATTTCATTGTTCTACTCTTCATCCATATTGCCTAGTAAAACTTATGTTCTCCTTTCCATGCATTACGTAGCCATGGAAAATTAGAAGTAGCATTTAGGAAGTCATATACATGGTAGGAAAGAGCTTGTTGAGTCATCTGCTCTCTCATCATCTTCCAGACAATTATGGCTCTTATAATCACAAAATATAGAACACGAGCCAGGCTCTGCAAGTATCTTCTAGAGTCTGAAGGTGGCTGTCTACCAGAGACAATTCTCCTGAGATGTTTGTGGTATTTCTAGTTATGAATTCTCTCTGTTTTGTCTCAGTTTACTCTCACATATACTTTGGCCATCACCTTGTGCTTCTTAAAATAGAAGTATCTTGTGCTATTCTGAGGGGAAGCTGTGAATCTTCTGGCAAACAGTCACCTGCTGACTCAATGAATTAGAAGTAAGGAGACAGCTCAGCTTACCAGTATGAGTAAAAGGGTCTGCAGTGTGTTCATTTTGCAAGTTATACTGTTTGACCTTCAGCTGGGGTGGTCTGACCAATCTGCCTAACTCCTGTAAGTGTGGGGGAGTTGTGCAATGCAGAATTCTGCACTCTTTATCTCTAAAACCAAGGGAGNATATGTGAATATATATATACTTTTACTACAATTATCTTTTGGGTTTTTTCCTTTTCTCTTGGGGAGGAGGAATCTGTGTGGCTGGCCGCTGGGTTTGGCAAGGAGCCAACTCAAACCTCCACAGAGTACATAAGTGAAACCGCATGTGCAGCGTAGGCTGATAATGCTGCTTCTGCTGGTGATGGAGTCAGTGACTAGAAAAGGATTATGTTTGTTGACAGAGAGCACATCTGGTTGCCATACATCCATTCACTCCAGAGGTCTAATTCTGTCCTGATTTACTCTCCATCTGGTTTGTGGCTGTAACTATTACACATGTGCCACATGGTGATAAATATAATTCCTTTATCAGTGACTAAATCCAGAGATAATTTGGTCTTCTGTTTGTGCCTGTAGATTTAATTTAATTTTAGTGATACATTTGGATTTAGGAGGCTGAATATAAACAGTTGCTCTATGTCATTGCTTCTTGACCAGAATACACAACTATTGGAATAAGGCTCTCCAAGCCCCTGGCTTTATAAATAGTATTTTCTTCTTGAAAACTTTCAGTTTCTAGGATAGAATAGTTGCGCTGTAAAAAAAGAAAAAATACATATGTGTGCATGTTGGGAAAAACTTCTGCCACCACACATGCAAAACAGACAGAGGATCATCCACACTACATAACGTGGAAAGGGAAACTTCTGGAGACAAGCCCACCACTGTGACAACTTCCAAAGGACCAGAGGCTTTATAATCCAGCATTACCTATGTCTTTTATGTATGGGTTTTCCACTGTTTAGATTGTAACCCCTAGAACCCCATACATGTGAACAGAGACTGTTCTTTCTTCCCGGGTATCCAGCCCCGCCCCCCTCTCGACCTTATTGGATGTATCACCTGTCACTCCTCATTCCTGGGCTTCCACTGGGTTTGGTCCTCCTGCTCCCTTATTGGCCCCTGTGTCTCCCAAACCACACCACTTCCCCGAACCCTTACCCAATCACATCCTACCTCCCAAACCCCGCCCGAAGAGCTTATATACCCTTGAGTAAAATAAGTAAAGGCTTTTTCTACGACCTCACTACCTTGGGGTGTTGCCTGTCCTTGCTCATGACCACGTGGGGATTTCGCAATCCCCTCCATACTCTGGGAAGCCTGGGGAAATAGATGGAGCAGGATCCCCCCAAAGCTGTTATGTGCATATATGGTAGTGTCTATATAAAGAATGATAATAGTGATAAGCCTTTGACCACCCAAAACCTTCCTGCGCTTTCCCAGTGTAGAATGTCAGGATTGCTTAGTGTTGCAGCAAGAACAGAACCAGAGTCTGGAACTTTGTCTCTTTTGTAGGCAGGAGTTTTTGAAAGGTTTTCTAATCTCTGTATTTGTTTTTAGAAGTGATGGTACCCATTTGATACTTTCATATGCATATGATACAGGGCAGCAGCACAGATTGTATTTAAAAAAAAAAAGTCACAGGTTGATAGCTCTTATAAGCATGCATAAGATCCCTTTTCCCCCCTTCAGATGGTTCAGATAAGTATGGATGGTTCTGGTACTAAATTTGCAATTTATTATATGTTTAATCTGTATCTTTATTAATTCTAATTTTATCTTTTATGATTACTTAAAATTTTTATTCTTTTTATGAATGCTTCTCTAAGACAAAGAAGGAAATGTATTTAGCACATATTAGAAGAGCTACAATTAAAGTTGCATACATGCTTTTTACCATAGTATGACTGATTTCTCTGTACTTTCTTATTTTACCATATTTATTATTAATAAAGCTTTTGTTACATTTTGTTCTTTGTGTAGGAATTCATAGCTTCCATCCCACCACTGTTAGGCCATGAAGTCCGGTGGAAATATGATGAACTTCTTCCAGGGTAGTGAGAATGCTTTCACTTAGGTTCAGAAAATGTAGTGGCTGTTGAATTTAGGAAAAAAATATTTTGGTAAATGAATTCTATTTGCTTATATGTTTTCATACTGTATTTTGATAGAATTCCTATTTACTTCCCTTTGGTACCCACAAGGTGCTCTGTGCAGTAACTGTGCAAGGTCAGGGAGTTTCCACACTCACTGCTCTGCTGTGTGTGTCCTGAACGTAAAAGAGACTTCATTTCTAACATCTTTATCTTAAAAGTGCAGCCCATCACAATATTTACTTGCTAATAAAAATTGTTTGCTTTTTTTACAAAAAGGCAGTTAAAAATGCTTATGGTTATCTCTATATTTGTATTACTTATTGTATACTCCTCAAGTAATATAGACAAATATACCTAATAAAAATTGGTTTTTGTAGAATTTGGGTGGTCCTAGTCATAGTGGTCAAACAAGTGACTGTTTGGACTCAAATTAGGATGAGCTAGCTGTCATGGATGCTGGTTTTGATCTGATCGTTTAAATCTTCATAGGCGGCAGCGCACTGTGCTACTTCAGTTCTTGTAAGTCAAACTCATGACCAGATTCTGGTTGCTGGATACTTTCTGTCATTTTTAATGGACTAAAAGACCATTCTATTTAGAGAAATTATATGCCCTCTGTAATGCTGCTTTTTTTTTTTTTTTTTTGCCTGGGAATAATATGCTTCCGAGTGCCTTTTGTGAAGAAAGTGACAAGTTGCTTTCAACTAAGGTAGGGGCTCATCTGCTCAGGGCAGTGCAGAAGGTGGTTTATTTTCTGCACAGAAAACTAGAAAGGGAAATTGGCTGGGTGCACTGCAGGGTGGATCTTTGCTTCCCTGCATGGAGCACAGATAAGTCATCTGGTTTCTGCTGTGCCCAAAAAAGCTGACAAACCTGATGAATTGGAAAGCCTCATATCTCAGTCACGAAAAGCACAGAGGTGAACCCGGCAAATGTTCTGTTCTGAATGCCATGGAAGTAGCAGCCGTGGGCTAACAGTGGCTGATCAAATGGCTCACCCTTCAGAGTGCAGCCTTCTGAATGAATGCCAGTGCTTTAGTCACATCTGTCAGTCAGATGGGGTATCTTGCCTTCGAAAAGGGATGTCAGTGACAAGATATATTTGTGATACTTTTGAGTTTGCATCTGCTTTTTTGAAGAGCATTGCAGCAAACGTCTGGCTGTGGCCCTGTTCTCATATAAAAAGTTAAGCAACAGTGATTCTCCTCAGGGTAACTATACACTCATAAAAAGCAGCCTTGCTGAGTGTTGGTATTCCTGCCAGTGTTTGTGTTATCAGGAGCATCTCTGGCTACTGCTCATGCAGAAGCGGCAGTGTGGTGGGCAAATATTAATGGGAGAGGAACTTGGAGCTGCAAATGCAGTCCCCCACTTGCTCCTCAGGATACTCTAATAAGAAACAGGAGGAGAAAGAAACTTGTAATGAGGAGTCAGAGTTACAGAACTGATCATCAAAGATACCCATAACACTTCAAAGTTAAACATCTCTGTGTGTGCAGCATTATATCAATGACCCTTTTCCAGGAAGAGTAGGGGAAGGAAATACAAAAATAATTCCTCAGTTTTGCTGTATGTTTGAAGTTGTAACTTCGTGTAACTCAGGAATTTTTTCAACCTGAAAGCTAAAGCATATGGAGGGAGTTGGCTGATTTAATGTTGCCATTAAGGGTAAGAAATTAATAGCTGAGTTCAAGATTTCATACCTTTTTTTGCAGGGTCTGTGTCTAGTAAAGTAGCCTAATTCCTTTAAAGAAGACCTGAAAGAAGGAATTTTACATGAGTTTTGCAATGACTGTAGAGGACAGGAAAGATGATACTATGCAAACTCGGCTCCATGGCTCACAACTCTCTTACTTCAGGAGAATTGCATTCATGAAAACAAGGTATTGGACTTATTCAGGTCATTAAGATGTTGTATAGAACCTCTTGCCTGCCTGTTTCTTTCCCTAGGTCTCATCTTCTGGACACATGTGAGATATCCTTAAAAATATTTACTCATCTCGGTGTTCCCTTTAGGGACTTGGATCCCTTTGCCTATTGAGTTTGGTGCACTCTGCTTAAATGCTTTCCTGTCAACCTCTCACTGAAGTGCAGCCTGCATTGTCCCGTCTTTCACTGACTTGGCCCAGCTTTCTGCCTGTTGTGCCTGTATTCTTACTCGAAGAAATTATGATAGTGTGAGGTATTACTCCAAGTATGGGAGTGGGAGAATAAAACTGGGAATCAGAATTCTGCTTTGTGTGTCTGGATATGCTGCTAGCTGACAAGTAGACTTCAATGTAATCCTTTAACTGGTAAGAATAGTGAAGCAAAGGAGATGTAACCTTTGAAGAAGCTTCACCTCTCCACAGATTCTGTAAGCGAGGTGATTATTTTGTAGTCGTTCAGCCTTGTTCAAACGAACTGGAGAAGATAGGAAGTCGGTTCATTTGCACTGGTTAAAGCTTAGAGGTGGGAGAGGTCAAGCTGGTCTCTGAGAGGCAGAGAAATTATTTTTGAACTTCTTGATTTCAACTGCATTTGGCAAGAGAAGCTGTCTGACAACACAGGTGCTCAGGAGCATGCTTCTCTCTAAATGAGGATCTTCTTCTCAGAGAGATTATCTTCATTTAGTAAATTGAAACCCACCATCCATAACCCAGGCTATGGAAATAGATGGCCTCTTTCATTAATGATTTTGTTGATAACAATAACTTACATTTAATTGCAATGTACATGACTGGTATGTTCCAGGGAAGCTGTGTATCATTAGAGAAATTGGGGAAAGTGAATTGTTTGCTCTGCCAATAAGTCAGGCATTTTTTCTTCATTCCTCCCTGTGATCCCTATGTGTTCTATATGCATGCATATTAATCACTGTAGGCAGACTTTAATGATAGACAAGTTGCACTTACTACTTCCCAAATTACTGTGTCTTCTAAAGTGGCTGCTAGCATATAAGAAAATTCTATGAGCAAAATTTAAAAGCTCTATTTTGTGTCGGAAGTCATCTTCACTACCTGGCAAAGTCGCACCTGATCTTTCAGGCAAGTAGCCTTCAAAGGAAAGAAAAATGTTTCCCTAACACTATAAAACAAACAACTAATTTACAGCCAAGTGCTTATTTGTTTTTTGGAGGAGGAGATAAGAGACAAATATATAAAAACATACACAATAAATAAAAATAATAAGTAAAATTTATAATACACAGAATGTATTTCAGAATTAACTACCATAATATTGCACTTTGGCCAAGTTCCTTTGATACTGAATGTGTGTCTGAACAGAGGATCTGTAAGTGGAGGCTTGCAAAATGAGTGTTCATTACTCAGTCCCACTGCTGAGCTTTTTGGTTACCCTGCACCAGCTGGCTGTGGTCATCCAAAATAGTGTCAGCCTGCTGCAGTTCTCCCAGCTGTGGACAAAGCTTCATGTGTTAGGGAGTGCAGGAAGTTCAAGTTGCATGTGCATGCATCTTGCAGGTTTCAAATGGAACATGAGATCCTAATCACCCTGAAGGAATCAATTTGTTTGGGCTGTAGCAGTGTCAGCCAACAATATGTAGATAACGTGTTAATTAATATACAGCCTGCCATTTACAAATGTGTGTAGGGATGTGCAGGTTTGGGGGAAGTGTTACTTATGGTGTTATGGTCTTATTCCTTGGAAGTCCTTTTCCATGAGCTGATAATGACATTAAAACTCAGAGATGGTTTTCAGTGGTTGGGATGTTTAATTCAGGTGAATGTTTCCTGTGGAAAATGAGGAAGTATGAGCCTTAACAGATGAAATGCTTGTTCTGAAAGCACAAATGTTTTCCAGTCTAGATTTCCGAGAGTGTGGTGTGTGGGATACTCTGCAACATGAAGGTAAACACAATGATGGTTTTGAATATACATCAAAATGTATAGCCTCATATTTTTCACTTAAAAACTTGCATAGTTCAATATAGAACTTTTTTTGAAAAGAAGTGCAAGGAAAAATGTTTCATCAGCATGTCTAAGTTTTGAAATTCTGAAATTTGGAAGAGAAATGAAAACAAGGTTATTTAAATTCTGTATTCCTTATTTCAAGTGTTAGCTTTATTTTATTTTTTTAATACTTTTGAGTCAAATACAGCTTGATATAAAAACAAAAAGAATGAGGGAGTGGGTTGGCAGCAAAAAAAATCACTCCGCTTTAGCTTTAAATTTGTTGTTCTGCCTTCAAAGATATACAAAAATCACTGCCTTGAAACCTAATTGCTGTCCCGTGTTTAGGCTCCATGCAGCACACAGATAGTTTCTACTTAAAATGAGTCTGTTCCTTTGCATTTTGGGCACCAACATATACCTAAAGAAATCATAAGACCTTGCCTTAGCAGGTCAGGAGTGTCAGATCCCTTTATTGTGTTTTCCCTTGCACTGGGCAACTGAATATAGACTAAGATAAAGGGTTTTGTTTGTCTTCCGGTGATACTCCACAAACTCGCTGTATCACTTTCCCTGCATGATTCTACAGGGTTTCTTTGTCCTATACCACCTTCTCAAAATAACTGTAGTTTCTGAGTATATTGTGATATTGCCTAGATTGCCAAGGAGTACACTGTATGGACATAAATGCATAACCTCTTTTCAAAAACCAGTTTCTCTCTCTGGCCAATACTTGATAGAGCATTTGCATTTGAAGCTTTCTCTCCTCAGGGCAGTTGCAAATGGTTAAATTACATTATAAAATACATCTTTGGGAGAGTATGTGTATATGTGTGCATATATATGCAAGTATATAAACAAAATGAAGGCATGGGAGAAAGTGCTGAGGGTTTTTGACTATCACATGAGGAAGGTATTAACTGTTGTCCTTAGTGGCTGTAATATCTTCCCACTTTGGACTACACATGTCTTACACATGGCCAAGGGGTATAAGATAGACCTCTATATCTTTCCTATTCATTGTGTCTGAATGTAGCGCTGAGACTCACTCACCAGTTCTCTTCCTTCAGTTAAAGGCACTAAAATGGTTTACCTGGCCAAACATGTAGCAATAGTGTTGCCATCAAGGTAAATAAGCGGTTAAGGTAACTTCTAGTTATGTTTTGCCACATTGACAGCTGTTATGAGTGTCTGATGTATTACAAATGCATACTTCAGAAGTGTATTTAATCCTAGCATAGAAGTATCTAGGCTCAGATCAATCACTACAAATGAGCACCTGTGGATTGTACCATTGCGGTGTTTTAAGGATAGTAGTATGATTTTAAGGTGAGTAGTAAGAGCCTTTCTTATTCATGGGCACCCCCTTGTCGTGGGGGAGAAGCTTGTGTGCCCTTACGAAG
Organism: Sclerurus mexicanus; assembly: GCA_013396755.1. Lineage (NCBI taxonomy): Eukaryota > Metazoa > Chordata > Aves > Passeriformes > Furnariidae > Sclerurus > Sclerurus mexicanus. The sequence continues at coordinate 65,373 of VWZF01004875.1, read as the reverse complement.
TTGCGAACTGCGCTGGCTGTGGTACATGCCTCTGATAGGGACTCCGATGCTAGTTAGGTCTTAACTGAAGGGTCAGACAAAGTGTGTCCATGGGCAGGATAATCTCTCTAGCTTCCCAGCAACCATCCTAGGAGAAGGACAACTCTAACTTCAAACCTGGGCAGATGGAGCTCACTTAGTCTTGTAAGGCCAACCATCTAAGATAACGATACTCCAACTAAATCT
>VWZF01004875.1:26891-61036 GCA_013396755.1 Sclerurus mexicanus | reverse complement strand
TCACCATAGGTGAATCAGAGCTTAAGTCAGTCCAGCAGTTCAGCTATCTGGGAAGCATCATTTCCTCAGATGGTAAGATTGACAAAGAGATAGACAAGAGGTTAGCAAAGGCATACAGAGCTTTTGGAAAACTCCACAAGAGAGTCTGGTGCAATAAACACCTGAAGAAGAGTACCAAGATTAGTGTCAACAAAGCCGTTGTACAGTCTATTCTTCTATATGGGTCTGAATCATGCGTCATCTACCGCCACCTCCTGAGACTCCTTGAACGTTTCCATCAGCGCTGCCTCTGTACAATCCTAAACATCCACTGGTCTGATTACTTGACAAATGTGTCTGTCCTTGAACAGGACGAGATCACCAGTATCGAGGCCATGCTGCTGAAAACGCAGGTGTGCTGGGCAGGGCACATCTCCAGGATGGAGGATAACTGCCTCCCTAAGATTGTGCTCTATGGTGAACTCGCCACCGGCTGCCACAAGAGAGTGGCCTCGAAGAGGGATACAAGGATTCCCTGAAGCAATACCTCAGCCTTGGCCATGTTGACCACCATCAATTGTCCACTCTGGCCTCCAATTGGGAGAAATGGAGACACACCATCCATAACACTGCTGCTTCCACTGAGAACACATGCAGAATCAGTCTTGAGGAAAAAAGGCAATGCTGGAAGAACTGTGCCTCACCAGTACTGCCAATGGAGACTCTGCTGTGTCTTTTGCAATTCGACTTGCCTATCTCACATTGGCCTTTTTAGCCACCAGTGTGCTTGTAGCAAGCATGGGTAGAGCCCTTGTCAAATCTTTCTTCGTGAAGCCTAGCCATGAAGAGTAAGAGCCTTTATAGCCTTTACTATATACAATGAGTTTGGCAAGAGGGCAAAAGGTAAAGAGTTGATCAAATTGTCCTCCCTGTAAGAAACACAAGCAGACACCACTAACTGGATCATACATGCTGATACAGGTAGCTGTGAACATTGGCGACTTCAGCAAAATCTTTTTCACCTATAAATGAGGGTTGAGTACTTCCTCCAAGTCACTTGTTAAATCATTTGATGCACAATCCAGGGTTCTTTGAGTCAGACCTTTGACAGTGTACAACCCTATTCTGGACAGAGTTTTAGGCCCCGAAACTGCAGGACTTGTCACTGAATAGACCTTTGTCTACGTGCCAAACTTCCTCTTCTTGCTCTAGAATTCTGTAGACAGATTGTGATTTCTCCTCAAGCTGTTGTTTACAACCATTCATTCCTGGTACATGGTGTTTCAAGCTCACTACCAGGAGTTCATGATTCCTATTAATGTGAAATACATACCTGCTAATGTAATCAACTGACTACCACATTCAGGGTTGATACCATTATCACTAATGCTAGAAGGGAAAATGCAGCTATTATGAATAATCTTATAATGAATAGTCTTTTTAATACCCTCTAGTTCTACATCTCCTCTAGAAGGCAAGCACATGTTCTAATAAATTAAAGAATAGCTGTCAAGAAGGACTTGTCACAGAAGCTTGTAAATTGCTTATCCAACATTGAGCATGCTTCTGATGAATTCTAGGTTAGTAACCTTTGCTTTGCTTCTTCTGGCCCTTATATGACTACACATGCATTCTTTCCTATTGCACCACTCATCTATGATGCAGTGGTCATGATCTTCATCACTAAAGGTTCAGTAGAATTGAGAGCAAAAAACTTTTTTGTTTAGAATGAAAGAATATGTTCTGAACCATCTGTGAACCAAGAAGCAGTGCATATTGAGTAGTGGGCTACCTCACTACCTTCTCTTTAAAGGATTAAGAAATTAGAAAATTTGGCTAAAAAGGGTATCATGTACCTTTGTGAAGTGCTGGGTCTAAGCCACATGCTTGTCCAGGCAGTTTACTTGTATTTAATACTCCAAGAGTTTCGCCCACGTAAACATGCAAAGCCTTTAGTTCTTTGATACCTTGAATTTGCATGCAGAGAAAAAAACACTTTTCCCCAAGAAAACTTCTTTATTTAGTGACAAAACAAGTGTTTTGGCAGAAGGGTGTTACAAACAAACAAACAGAGTAACAAGTACACAAGGAGAAGCATTACACTAAATCACCCAGCAACCCCATACAACTTATTGAAATACAAGCCATTGATTTTAAGTTAACCACAAGAGGAAGGAAAGAGAGAGAAATAGTTCCTGCCAAGAGTCCCATGGTGCCAGGTTCCAGGACAGAAGGCAGGACCAAGAGTGACACCCTGTGTGCCTCTATTTATATGATTTGGCTACTCTTGCCACCCCTCCCAGACAGGCTGTCTGGCTCACTGACCACTCTGTGCCGTCCTAGCCAAACTGACAGGTGCCCTAACCAGTCAGAGGCTCCTTGGGGTGTGGTGTGGGTGAGCTGTCAGGTGGGCCTTGTTCAATCCACATGCACTCCCTGCACTCCAGCATGTTGGCTGCAGACCATGAGGACAGGCTTGGCCTTCCCACCCACCCCCTCCACACACACAGAGAAGAGGGTTGATTCAACCCCATCAAAAAACCCAGTGAGATACAAATCCGGACTCATACAGCTTTATTGCAGATTTTCAAAGTAATGCTATGTTTATATCTGGTGAATGTACTTATTGCCTTTCTTACAAAACTACTTTGCATTGATCACTCTGAGAAAGATCCCCCCAGATAAACTGACCTTTAATCTGCTACAGGTAGTGGTTTGGCCATTGCTCTATTATTATAGTATGCATCTAAAAAATACTGAAAATATTTTTGATGAGTCCCATAATAATAAAAATAATAGTGTATTACAATCACTTCCTGAATTTTGCTCCTGGCTGGGGAAGAGAGGTGAATTTGAGGTTTGAAGCTATTCTTTGGCTTTTGCTGGTATTGACAGCCTCATATGAAGGCTAAAGGAAATAAAAAAAAAACCTGATGATCAATAGCAGGAAGACTTGCAATTTAAAAAGAAGAGCTTCAGTTCTATTTGTCTACCTTTATGAATTAACATTTCACTTCCTTAGCTGGACTTCATCCTGCCCTCTCTACAGAGAGAGTCTGCCAGGCTTAGTTCTGGAACGCATTACAAATATCAGTGTATCATCCTCAGGCAAAGAGATCTCTCCAGGTTTCAGGAAGAAATGAACAAAAATTTTACAAAACATTTTTTACAGGAATTGTTCCTCAACAAGAATTGGGGGAACAGAATTTAAGTCTAACTTAAGCCCTACAGCAAGCAGCCAGAATGTCACGGACAGAAAACACTTATATGGCTTACTAAGAAAAAATTACTGAGAAAAACTAATCAAGAATTATGGAGGCTGGAAAGATACTGAGAATGAACTGCCTGTTTCCCAGGCTGCTGGTGGTGCCAGGTTACCAGGTCAGCCACACAGGTTTTCACAAGAGGCATGATAGACAGATGTACAGCCTCTACTCGGAATATTGTCTTGGATTGTCTAGGTTTGCTTCAACCTATCCAAGCCTGTTTTTCCCTTGTTGTTAGGACATACCAGTATGTTTTATGACTTGGGAAACTTCTTTTCTAGGTGGATTTCTTTTAGTTATTTCAGAATTTGTAAAGAATAGTCAAAGGAAACTTCGTATTTTGTTGCCTGCCCCAGTAGGTTGTCTCGGGTTAAAGACAATGCATGCCAGGGAGGTGGGACCCCCGATGGAAGAGAGACCTCTCCCTCCCGAACTTAGTGTAAATTTGAAAATATGAGACCTTCAAGCAACGTTTAGAAACAAAGTAACAGTTTACTTGAAACAGAGAACAAAACAGCAAACACATAATAACAGAAAAAATCCCTTCCCCGCCGCCGAGGCAGCGGCTCCGGCCGTCCGGGCGCACTCGCGTGGTCCTGGCGGCGGAGCGGCCGCGACAACAGCAGTGGCGGCAGCGGGAGAGCGGGAGGAGAGCCGGGAGAGCCGGGAGCGCCCGCAGGTCAGAGGCGCGGGCGCCGTCGGTGCATAGAAAGGGGGTGGCAGCGGCAGGAAAACCTCCGGTGCCGGTGCCGGTGCCGGTGCCGGTGCCGGTGCCGGTGCCGGTGCCGGGGCCGGTGCCGGGGCCGGTGCCGGTGCCGGTGCCGGTGCCGGTGCCGGGCGCGGGACAGGGACAGGGACCTCACTTCGAGCTACTGAAAGCACAGGACAGCAGAAGTGGGGCAGCTCCGGCGAGCATGGTACGGAGCGGTGCAGGATGCGCACAGCAGGAGCACAAAGCTGCACATCCTTAGGCATCCAGGCATCCTAGCTGCGCACCCTAGCCGCTCCCACGGCTGCCAGCGGCTCCTTCCCAACAGCAGTCCCAGAACAAGGAATGGCTGCCACTCCTTCTCGACTGCCGCGCTAGAACAAAGAGAGAAGCAGCTGGTAGCGAACACGCGGCAAGGGAACCGGGGAAGCTCCTGCAGCAAGTCTGCAGCAAGCGAGTGAGAGCCCAAAACTCCTGGGTTTTTTATTCTTCCCAGTTGTCATGAGAGCCCCGCTTCAGAGATCTCGTCTCCCCCCGTCCGCTCCCCACTGTTCGGTACCCCGGTGGCACCGTGTCGGCTGCTCCGGCTTGACGGGGAACTGCTGCCGGACGACTGGCACTGCTGTGCCCCCTCATAGTGAGATGGAGAAATCCAAGAGAATCCAGACCTACGACATAGGTCTACTGCTATATTAGTTAGAAATGAGACTTGAAATCTATGTCAATTTAATTCTTAATGAGATGCCCTGTGTGACTGATGAGTAGTTGCTTTTTAATCCTCTGGGAAGATTTAATTTCTTAACTACATTTATAGGAAGAAGTTTTCATGTGAATACCAAGAATTTGTAAGATTTGAATCTTGTATCTGGAAATTAATTCTTTTAGGCTAAAGTAATTTTATTATGATGGAGACCTCATAGTTAATCTTAGTGGTTGTTTCTTGAACCCACAGCAGTGTTTTTATAAGATTCTGAGATGAACTTAGCTAAACATTAATCATTACACAGCCTGTACCCTTTTTCTTAGTGCCAAACAAAACACCATTCACAGAACCATTAGTGCCTGGGCAGAGGAGAAATAGCTTTTTATCTAGTGCTCTATATATTGCTTAATGTCTGTACAAGGGAATTGGCAAGCTTGGCAAGTGAATTTGCCACAGGAGTTTTCATCTGAATTTGCCTGAGGATCTCAGTGAAGTAGAACCACAATAGTAGGAACCAGGTATATACCCAGGGGAGAAATGCTAACCCTAACAGCATCTCAATTCAGCAAGCTGCCTGAGTCAATCAATGCTACCAGAAAACAATTTCCCCTTGCCCATGAGATTATGCACATACTCCACATCAAAATGGCATCAGGGGCTGCCATGGCAGTCTTAATGTAAAATCAGGTTGGATGTAGAACAAAATTCAACTTTTTTTTCCACTCATTTAAGAAGGATTATGGACTAGATTTTAATATTTTCCAGATCACTTGAATTCTACCTTTCTTTGTCAAGAGTTTAATAGATTTGAAGGCAAAGAGATTATTCCATTTAATCCCTATGAAACATGTTCTTTCACCCAAAGAGCACATTTCTAGAGAAAGTTCAAGGGACTTCTTTTCAGACTAGTTTGCATGATACAAAGGAAATGCATAAAATCTGCATAGGTGTTTAAGGAATCATTATTATTTTGTGTAAATAATAGTAAAGTAATTAATAATACACGTAATCTTTGCACGTCATCAGAATCTCAGTGTCAGGATGGTTGTCATGAACCTAGGATGCCAATTCATGATTTCTTCCTGTCTACCATGGTAGTATGGCAGTAATCTACACACTCTTGCATAATTGATTTTTATAATTGCACAGGATACCTGCCTTCTCCATCTGTCTCTTCCAGCCAGCCTTGCAGCTTGAGGCCATGTGAAACCCTGCCTGATATGTAACTCTCAAGCTTGGGGTAAGTGGCTACTGCTTTGTCAGGCTTCTTTCTGCCCCATGCTGGTTTGTAAGGTCTGTCCATCCCAAGGGTTGACACAGGCTTTAGTGCTTAGCAAAGCCATACAAAAAAAAAACCACAACAACTTTTTTGATTGGCAAATGAGTAAGGATTGGGATAAGCTTCCAAAGGAAACTTTGTTATATGGGAAATATGTTTACCTCTTTTTTCATGCAAGTTAACCAAAAATATTTGCATTTACAGCAAATGTTTGTGCACTCAAGATGCATGGCTAAATTAGATTTTGTTTTCCTGCCGTTATCTCATATGTGGGTAGAGCTTGATCTAGATCTTTTCCCCATCAATATCCACTTTTCTGCATCAACACAAAATTAATTTTCTCAGAGAAGCATATCTATGTGAGACTATTCTTTGCACTCTTCTGTCTTTCTGCAGATATGGCTTTCTTATTGTTGTTTTGTCTAATTAGTCATCTGTGAGGGTTTTAAATGAAAAAATATCTAAATTTGATGCAAAACTTGAGTGGCCAGCTATTTGGTATCTCATCTGTATTTGTTAGTAGTGCTGATATAGTGTCTGTTGATCCATTTATCTTGGACACATGATGTTCTTGATTAAAATAAGAACATGAAAGACTGAAGGATGACTTCAGCTCTTCTATAAGGAAATAGACAAATACTGATATTCTATTTGTTAGCGCACTGGCATCCCATAAAATAATAGTTTGCGTGACAGATTTTTGGGGGGAAAAAAGTTTTCCTGCAAACCATTCCTATCCAGAACCATGAGATCCACGTGAAGTTTTGTACATTTGTCTTGCAAATTTCTTTACCTTTCAGAGCTTAAACATGTTTGACTGTGGTGGGCTGACCCCAGGTGCTCACCAAAGCCACTCTATCACTCCTCTCTGCAGCTGGACAGAGGAGAGAAAATATAATGAAAGGCTCTTGAGTTGTGGTAAGGACAGGGAGAGATCAGTGTGAGAGACTAGATTCAAACCTGAATGGATTATTTATTGGGTCATAACAAACTCTGTATGTGGGGGGAAGGGGCCAGGTTGAAGCCCACATGGCAGGGCCGGACATGGCAGCGCAGAACTCGCTGGAGCCTGCACAGAGAAGCTGTCAATCCCAAGGACCCCCGGAGCCTCTGGTTGGTTGCACCACCCTCCCTCTGGCCTTCAGGGCACTCAGTGAGCAGTGAGCAGGATGTCCGGCCTGGGAGGGGTGGCCACGGTAGCCAAAGCACATAAATATAGGAGCACATGAGCTCCATCTTTCTCTTCTCTGGCCATCACCATGTGAAGGATTCTTGGTGGTAGCTATTTTTCTCTTATTCTAATCCCTTTCTTTACTATTTCTCTTTTCTTCTTTCTTTCTTTAGTCCTGTTTCTTCTCTCAATCTCTCTTTCTTTCCTCTTTCCTTAATCTCTTGTGGATACTTTAAATCAATAGTTGTATTATACTAAGTTGAGGATTGTTGTTTGCTGTGTGCTTTGTGGAATCTGCTCCTTGGTTGCATGTGAACCTTTTGCCAAAATGCCCATTTTCTCACTCAATTAAGAGAAATCTCTTGAGAAAAAGTGAGTGGCTTTTTCTCTTTGCATGATCTCAAGGTGTTAAAGAACCAAAGTCTCAGCAAAAATTCACTGGGAACTCTTGGAGTCTTCAATATAAAATACTCCCAGTAAAGCTTGAGGCTTTGGAACTGGGATGTTACCATCAGTCACTGATCACTGTCATGGGCAAAACAGACTTGACCTGGTGAAATCAATTGAATTTATTATCCATCAAAATCAGAGCAGGATAAAGAGAAGTAAAATAAATCTTAAAAACACTTTGCCCTCACCTCTCCCTCCTTCCTGAACTCTCCCACCTCCCTTCAGCAGCACAGGGAGACAGGAATGGGGGTCATTGAGTTTGTCACAAGTTGTTCCTGCTGCTGCTCAGGGCGGAGATTGGAGTCCTTCCCCTGCTCCAGTGGGGGGTCCCTCCTGTGGGAGACAGTTCTCCATGAATTTCTCCAATGTGAGTCCACCCCATGGGCAACAGTTCTTCACTAACTACTCAAGCATGGGTCCATTTTCATGGAGTCCAGTCCTTCAGGTATAGCCTGCTCCAGCTTGGGTCCCTCATGGGGTCACAAGTCCTACCAGGAAACCGCTCTCCATGGATTCACAGGTCCTGCCAAGACCCTGCTCCACTATAGGCTTTCCATAGGCATCCCCCTCCTCCAGCATGGGACTCCTCCATGGGCTTGTATTCAGGTGGAATTCAATGTGGGTATTTTTGGTCTGTTTGGCCCAGCCACCTGTGAGGAGTCAGGCTTGTCCTGCCAAGTTATGGGAAAACAGGCTGATAAAGACGGTCTCTGGCCTTGAGAGAGATTTCTGTGTAAACTAAAATTAATTGATCTCACATGATTGGCTGATGGCCCTCCAAGGGCACTTGAAGGAAAAAGAGAGGAGGAGGAGGAGGAAGTAAGCCCCCAGACCCAATTAAGGAAGACCCTCTGAAATGGACTGCGCAAGTGCAGAGAAGTACTAATTATATAANGCATCTCCTGCCCATCTTGCACTGCCCAGGAGTCTGCTGAGCTGTTCCTCCCACATGTTCTCATTCTGCTCTTCTTTGGCCGCAATAACTTCTGCATGATAACTTTTTTTCCTTCTTAAAGATATTATCTCAGAGGTTATAATTGCTCAGAGGATATCACTGCCATTCCTGATCAGCCTTGGCCAGCAGTGGATCTATCCTGGAGCTGGCTGCAATTGGCTCTGCTAGACATGGGGGAAAGCTTCTTGCAGCCTCTCACAGAAGCTACTCCTGTAGCCTGTGCCCCCTCTGCCCTTCCCCCCCCCGCCACAACCTGGCCATGCAAATCAAATACACTGACTTTCTGTGTGTGTTATTTTCTGAGATTTTAAGTGGTCACAGGCTGAATGTCGTTGCTGGTGCATGCACAGATTGTTTTTTCAATCATCACCACTGTGGGAGCCGTTTTCCCTTTCTAAGTGACGTGTGAGTTCTTTTTTGATAAGTATGTTCTACAAATTGGAGAAAGTGAAGCACCGTCTCGAGGTCAATTTTGAAATATTTTTGTAACCTGTCCTCATTAACTGAAAAGGTATTGAATGACTGTATTGCTCTTTTTGGAATGGGGGTTAATCAAGTCTTCTGTATGTGTGTATTCTGGCAGGAGAACAATTTAGATGTGAAAGTTTAGGTAAGTATATTCTCAATTGGTTCTTGACTTATTGGCCTCATACAAGCAGGTGAGGACCTGGGGCTTGGCTTGGTTGAGTTGTGTGTTTATACACATCCATGCTGTTTTTTGCTTTCTTGTGCAGCACAAGCATCAGCTTCCCTATCATCCTATTGCTCTCTGTAAGCACCTGATATGGAGAGAGCACTAGCAGATAAGAAGCTGGCACAGTTTTCAGCCTTGAGCATTTGAAGGGGCAGCTGAGTCTTACACGGAAAATTGAGTGCTATTTTCTTGTTATAGAGGGAGAGTCTTGGGAACACGATACTTCCCTCTTTACTGCAGTTCCTTGCACAAAATACTAATGTTGAAATGTTGAGCCTTATTTGTTATGTTTAGGCCTCAGTTTATGGACTAAATCTATTTTCACATCATTTACTAAGAGATTAGGTTGACTGAGTTTTTAGCTCGCTAAGATTTTGTTAGGATAAGACATTACTTGGCCAAGCAGAGAGAAAATGAGCAGTTTCCTAATGAAGTTTTGCTGTGTCCAGTCAGGAGTAGCAGATTTGAGCTGTGGCACCCCAGGGTCTGCTTTGCTGTTGGCAATTCCTGACCACCAGGAGTGTGTCAGGGAAGTCCCTGATTAAACAAGGTACAGAGCAATGGGATGCACACACATGGCATGCTGCTGTGTTTTGAAGGACAAAGAGCAAAGGAAAAAACCACCAAAGAGCTTGTTACTGTGCATCACACAAATATAAGGATAGGGAATGTGCTTCAGTCAGTCCCCTCTGTATTGTCTCCAAAGCTCTAGTGCAGGGAGCAGCAGTATAGGCAATTCTCAGCTGCCAGAGCAGAACAAGCATTGCAGATGGCAAAAATAGTCTTCTGGAGCTGTGCCTGAGCTCTGAGAGGGGTCCACAGGCGGTGATGTGTCTGTCTGATACTTCTGGGATGGTCCCTGAACTGAATAAAATTCCATCAACACACTGATTTCTTTACTCATGTAATGAAGAGAACGTTTATCTGAGGTTCTCCTACAAGTTGTGTAAACCAGAACAAATGCCCATTTTCTGTTTTAAATTAAATAAAAAGAAATTGGGGACAGGCCCTTCAGAGGATATGGCTATGTTATTTGTGTCTAGAAGCTGAGATAGTAGTCTTCCATCACTTTAGTATATTTAGGTATGAGAACAGAACTTCTCCTTTCCTGTTTTCCAGAGAGGAAACACAGTTTCTGCCTCCTTAAAAATATGTTAGTCTGTTTATTGAAGAATGTCTTGATGAAACTGTCTCTAAAGCAATTAACTGCCATGGAGCTTTCATCACCTATTTTGAGACTTTGATATACATTTCTCTTGCATATATGGGAAAAATTAAAATGTATACATGAGTACCAATTGAGAGGTGCTATGAGTCCTATTTACAGAGCACTGAGAATGCTTTAATCACATTTTTAAACAAAAATAAAAAGTCAAAACTGTGATAAAGCATGCAATCTAAAAATATTTTTTGTTAGGTATCAGAAAATATTTTTTAAGTTCTACAAACAATTTTGTCATATTTCCTTCCCAGCACCTGCACACAAGGTGTCTAATGAAATATGACCCTAGTAAATCTCAAGTTCATGGTGCATTTACAGTGACCCCAAGCATCCTATTTTTGAGGAGTTTAATGTTAAGCTTTCTGGAAGATACTTGTCTTTCATTGCCACCTTCTAAAATAGCTTTTCAGTTTCTGAGGACTGCAGTTTATCTGACTGCTTTAGGCAGGTGCTTCAGTTTATGTGTTCAGCAGAGCCTTCAAGTACATGCTAAAGTCCCTTCAATATCAGGAAGACTTTAAGAAGGAGTTAATGGTGAGCACATGCCTAAACACTCTGGTAGAGGAAAACAGACAACTATTTACTGCCACAGTTTTGGACATCACCTCTCATTTGTACACACTTCTTTGCCAGATGCTTCTGCTAATCCATTAGAATGGCAGGAGAACAACTTATGTGCTGAGTCCTGAGCCATAGCTAGAAATAAGCAGTTTGTAACACCAGCTCAAGCTCAGGTGCTAAGTGGTGATGTGCAGCTGCTTTGGAGCCATCATAGAAGTGATCTCTGGCAAAGCTCCATGGAGGACAGTGGGGACAGTCACATTGTCCCTGACCTTGAGCTGAGAAATAGGGTTCACCTTTCAAAATACTCCACGCTTCTTGACTTCTGCCTCTGGTGCCTCTTTCCTTTGATGCCTGCGGTGGTGGTTTTGCTATTTTTGAGGAAGCTTGTCCTACATGGAAAAAAATATTTGTTTAAAAGGGTCTGTAATGAAGGATGACTGCAATTATTGCGGGCTGCTACATTTGCAGATTTGAAGGTTAATTCATGTACTGCGCTCAGACACAGCCAAATTTCCAGAAGAGATAATTCTGATTTTAAAAATAGACTGATTATTACAAAGCAGGCAACTGAATAGAGATGAAACAGCAGAAGTCCACCTGATTCCAGTATTATAAAATTGTCAATGATATGTAGTAGGAAGCCTTGTGCCAACTTAACTATTGCTTTCCTTGTGGAAAGTGACAGGAACACGTCTGTGCAGCATAAGGTGTAGGTATTCACAGTGTGCTAACAACTAAAACAGAACTGAATCAGTTCCCTATGTCTGAGCCCCTTTTTTTTCTCTGGAAGAGAAATTTGTGTGGCAAAGCTTGAAAAAGTAGAATACAGACAAGTCAGACAATTTCAGGCATGTCCAGGAGGGTTGTTCGAATGGCACTTCCTCAAGGCTTGCCATCAGAAAGCAGAGGGCTGTATGTACCGAACAGCATGTGAAGCACACCAGGGGAAGGAACCAGCTCCTTGCAAATGCACACATATATAGACCGTATCTATGAAATGCTGACCTTCTCATGTCTCTGCAAATGACTGGCTGCGTTTCCTGTTTTGCTGTTGACTCTGTGAACTTGCAGCAGGGTGGCCTGGCTGCAACTTTGTAGTTTGTGCACTGAGAGCCAAATACTGGGCTCAGTGAAATTAAATGAGTTACCTCCTGCAAGGGAGGAGTAACCTCTCTGAGGAAGGTTACACTTTGGCCTTGACATGCCCAGTATATTTAGCCAGCAACTAAAAGAAAATGCCAGAGTTCCTTCTAAACAGACCTCTCCTGAGGGACGTGCATTTGTTTTTGAATTTGTAGATTATGTCATCTCGACAGAGGGCTTTTTAAAACCAGATATTGGATGTGCACAGTTCTTGTGTCCTTCACTTATTAAGATAATATTGCAGCCATGGGAAACTGACTGCAGAGAAAGGGATGTGAGCTGGCTGCGCTGGGGGCAGAACATATCCCTGGGAATACTGCCTTGGTCATAATTCAGTTTCTGTTGATAAGAACATGTGTGGGATGTATGCTTCCTGCAGCAAGGAAGAGGAAGGGTATTTGGTCTTAAGCTTCCAATTCACTATATTCCTTTGTGCTGGATGTTATTGTTACCCTCATAGTCTTTTCAACAGTAGAATTCACTCCCTTTGCCTTGATCTAGATTATTGCCTTTCAGTATTTCATGAAAGGAGCCTAAGGTCCCAGGCAAATGGGAGAAGAGGCAAGATTGGAAGCAATGGCATAAGCATTTGGGAAATGGTCTTGGATTTATTGGGCTCCAGTCCTGCCTTATCTTCCTGTTGACTACTTGTGAGTATTCAGCAGATCCTGCTGGGCTGGGAGAAAACTGCAGTGACCCTCTGCAGGCAAATGCTGACATCTGTCTTGGAAGAGAGGTGTTTGTGCATAACTGTTAATGCTCAAAAGACACCAAACCTGTGGTTCTTCGTTTCACCGAGGCCCTCCAGTGATGCTATTGTAACAAGGCTGTTTGCTTTGCACAGCATCTTTGCTGACCCATCCACTTCTCTACTCACATCCTTCCTAAAGAGACCCACTTCATGGGTGGTATGGTTGACCCACAACAGTCCTTTTCATAAGCAGGAAAAGCCTTCATGGTTATGCAGAAAAACATATGTGTGCAATTTTAGCAGTATCTTCTACTGTTAGTTTGTTGCAAAAATTACCACAAATTGTTTTTTTGTTTTTTGTTCTTGTTTTCTGCCCAACAATTTGGGAGGGGGAGGGGAATCTGATCTTCCCCAATCTGAGTGGTGTTAGAAACAATAATTTCTTTTTACTTAAAAGAAATTATTGAAGAAATTAAGTAACTGATTTTCCACTGATTTTCCATTTCTTCTTTATAGAACTTACTTTGTCTTCAAGCTGGACCCTAAGAAATGGTAAATGTATACATTTAATATGAGTAGGCACAGGGCATTTTCTTAACAGCTTATTTGTAATGTGTTTTCTAAGGCAAAACATAAGCAGATCAGGGAAGCAAATATATTCCTGCTGTTGTCTGTGGCCTTAGGTGTCTAATCTGTTCATTTCATACATTCATGCACTCTCTTCTTCCCTTATCTTTTTAATGAACAGTAGCACAGCAGAGTATAAAATGTAGCCCTTGGCTGTTCTAAGCTGTAGAGCTGAAAGGAACCTTGTTTACAATGTGTGCTAGTTGTGGAAGAGAGAAGGTAGTGTCTTCAGAGATGAATGGAGGTTATAAACACAAGGTCTGAAAGGTATCCTGTATACTTTTTGACTTAAATATATAGGTGAACCTTTTAAATATGTTCATCTTATTTTCATATGACAGTGCAAACTTCTGTTCAAGAATGAACTGCAGAAGTGACCCTTTGGAGCCTGTATTAACATTCACCTGGAAAAGCTTTGGAATTTCATAATCATATAGTTGTCACTGATATGTTTCTTTCTGTTCCCTACTCTTATATTAATGGCACCTTTTGCTGCTGCTTGAAAAATTATAAAAGTCAGGATGCTTGTACTGAGAGAGAGTATTTAAGCTTTGCAGAGAGACTTCTGTCCAGCTGCTTGGAGAAGGAACTTAAGAGTGCAGGAATAAGTAATATGCCTTATATTTGGGTGCTGGTTATGGATTTCAAATTTGCAGGGGTGGGGAGGGAAGAAACTAAATTGCGCTTGGACATTGCAATGGGTTTGGTTTATTCTTCTGTAAAAAAATCTTATAATTTTACAATTTTCCAAGTCATTGGTATAAGCACGGTAAATAGACAGTATAATGTATTGTTAAATCAGTTTTATTGGAAACTTCTCATTATGAAAATGTGATTGAACCTATTATTTTTGTGGCAGCTTGGGGTTATAATGGCAGCATACTCCACTGCTGAGTGGAATCTCAAGATTCGGAACATGCTTCCTGCTCACATCCTTGGGGAAGAGAACATAGCTTCATATACAGCCATGCTCTAAGGAAAAAATGTTACTCACTTGGCATGTATCATCAATACAGATGCAGAACAGGATAATGTGAAGCCACTTAATGCACTCGTCTTGTCTTGCATGTTGAAGACATTGCAAAGGGATATTGGAGCAACAGGTGTGAATGAAGCAGCCCACTTTCGTCTGGCCTGATTCATCAAGGGCACAGGATTGCATTGTTCTGTTGTCGCTTGGAGAGGAACACTTTCTCTGTGCTTCCTTTGAGGTTTCCAGACTGAGTCATGAAGGCGTACCCAGGTGGCTATGAGCACATACCTGTCTCCTGTCTCTAGTACTCTTCAACACACTTGCACAGTAATTCCGTGCTTATAGATAGTAAAAGGATGTTCCTTCTTGAGAGGTTATTAAAAGGAATTAATCACAATTTTCTTATTGAAATCTCTATGTTCTAAAATGATAATTCATTAAAATCAAACCTATTTTTTTCAAGAGAGAACTTGTTCTGAGAATATCCTATCACACTTTGTCTTTTACAATCATTTTTACAGGAAAAGTTTTGACATTGCTGAAACATCTGCTTTGAACAAATATTTTATAAACTACTATTTGAAACACATAAATGGGAGCTTACACTGGAAAGGGTAAGAGAAAATGAATAGTTGCAATTAAACAAATACATTGATTTCTTTTGTTCTAATTTACATGAGGAAGATATTTTTAAAGATCACATTCGTATAGGCTGGAAGAGTGTTTCTCATTCTATTCTTAAATATCAAGGGATGGGAAAATACCTAGTTGAAAACAAGTAAACAGAGTAAAATAAGAGTTAATTTCTTCTCTTTGTAGAAGGACTTAGCATATGATGTTACAGTAGCATATGATGTTACAATTTACTTTTCTGAGGACCATGAGAGTCCCTAGTCCTGCTTGTCCCCACTGTGTTTCTTTTCAAGTATGAGCTTTAAAGGTGAATTCTTCACACCTCAGTCAAAACCCCTTGGGAATTCCAAGTTGGTAAAGATTTCATGGTCAGTATTAAGGATTGTTTGCTGCTACTCTGTAGTCAATCTATTTTTCTCATCTAATTTCAGCTGCAGCTGTTGCACACAGTGGTAGAACAGCATAGCAGGAAACAGCACTTTGATTACTTGTGATACCATGAGGGCAAACTGTGTTGATAAGCAAGTCATCTGTAAATCCGCAAAGCATGGTACAAGAAAGCCTAGAATAACAACAGAAAGACGTAGCTCTTTTCTTTAAATCTCTTATCATTGTTTCCACACAGCATCCTGGTAGTTAGAGAACAAGACTAGAAGTCAGAGTTGGTGTAAACTAGTGCTATTCTGTGAAATCTGGTCTAGCGGTACTGTTTTCAAAGACGTGCACAAAAATGACCATACCATGGAAACTACTATGATGTTGTCCTGGCTGCCTAAATTTGCTCCACCTGCTGCTGAAGCAGATAAAAGCAGATGTAATATATTGACTCTGCTATGCCTGGGAGGCAGTCTGCATTCTGTTTTCTCAATACGTCGTCAATGCCACTCAACTTGCAATAATTTCTTATAACTTACAGCAAAGACACTTGACTAGAAGTTCCTTTTTCCTCTTTTGAGTGACAGAAAGAAAAAAACAACACTCTACCTTTCCAGCAGTGGCCTAAACTGTTATTTCTCCTCAGTATCAAGCAACTTTTTTTCATAGAATTTGAGTTTCTGGTGAGCTTGCGTTGCTAACAACATGCCTTCCTTTGTTTCTGGGTTGGACAACAACAGCATAATAGGAATATTCTTCTTGCCTATCTGTTGAAGCCTTCTGTAATCAGCTGGTTGATACATGTCTTTTAATTTCTCATGGATATGTCTGTGTTTTCAAGAAGATGTGTAGACAGAACGTTGGGAAGAAACAGACTCAAAAGGTTGTAAATCTGTGTCAGAATCTAAATACAGACATGACAAGTGTGCCAAAATCCTATTCATAAGTGTGACTGAATCAAGCTTTATGGGATTATACTGATACCTAAAGGTTTGGTGTGTGTATTTTGTAGATTTTTTGAGTTTTAGAAGTATAGGTTTTCTTGCTCACATATTGTCTTAATTCAAAAGGAGGACTAAGATATCAATGTTGACCAGAAAAAAATAATCCCTCTCTCTTTAAATTTAGAAAAAAACAAAACTTTAATTAGNAAGGAGCCGCCCCCCTCACCGCTTTCCCCCCCCTCCCCTCCCAACATGGGGAGAGGGCAGAACAAAAAACTAGACAAGTGATCAGCGGTACCACATGAATATGCAGTTTGCCTTTGTTATCTAGTCTCCACAGACAAAGGCGTAGCCTCTGAAGTCATTAGGAAGGAATTCCACCGAGTATTGAAACTATAACACATATTAAGTGGTGTTAGAAGTTACTAAAGTGATTTTCGCACATATTCTCAGGCTTTCTGAAGGTCATGATATTTTGCAGAGACACCTGCAAGATAACTTGAATATAAAACAACAGAAGGGACTAGAAACCCTTGGAGGTGGTCCAGGGGGGCATAGCCTAGGACCCTGATGGGTGGACCACCAAGAGAAATGGAAATTATGATTGGTTATAGATATCTAATGTGTTAATTGTTAGGAAGATTATAAAAACAGCAACATCATGGGGAGCGGGGTTCTTCGGGGATTCTTGGATGCTGATCGAGATCCTTGTGGAATTTGCATGTATTTTGTAGGCTCAGTGGAGACCCAGAGCCTTTGAACTCCCAATAAATGTATTATCTATCTTTCTCCATTAATGTTTTCTCCGAGTGCCTATCTTCCAGGATTTTAAACATCAATATTATGGATCTTTATCCTACCATTACTCAAAAAGCTATAGCCAAGCTTTTTTTTTTGTAGGAAGCATAACTTCCTACAAAGCCTCTAACTATTTAGACTGGATTATCTAAGCAAGTGAGACACTTGATATTTGCAGGAAAAAATCTTGTGAAGCAAAAAAAAAAATAAATCAATGATTAGCATCAATCTGACATTCATCATCTGCATTTTAGGAACATAATCTTTTTATACTAATTGGGGTGATAGATTTGCTATTCCTTTTCTAGATATACCTTTGTATAGATATACATCTATATATACATGTATCTAGATATACATCCATCTCTAGATGAACCTTCCAACCCAAAGTTATATTTAGGCATGTATCTGCTTATTAGCTAAAAATTCCTCTTAATTTATATATTTGTTGTGAATGTATCTTTCTGTATTTAGAGACTAGTCAACGCCATGGAGGTAGATGGCTGGCCTTATTAGATATGAATATATTTAACTTTATTTGAGAGTAGTTGGTCCAAATTGACCCCCTGATTTTCCTTTGAAGCCCTGGCCAGGCTTTGGGTGAAAACCAAGGAGGGAAGAACATCAGATATTTTCTGCACTAAGTAAGTGATGGCATCTTGTTTGTTTAAGATTAAGCTGGACCCTTTCACAGCAAAGATGGAGACCTCACCTGTGAGTGGATGCACTGTGTGGGATTTCCCAGTTCCCGGGAGTGGTTCTCTGACCTTTCGCTGGGATCGGGGCTTCCCAGCTGACATGTGGGTCTGGATGATGGTAATATATTAATGGGGTAACTGGTGATGTATCTTTCTTAATCACTATTGACACTCTTTGTAGTAATGATTAGGTGCATTGTTGAGCTTATCCTTTTATAATTCTTCACTTTTGCTGTTTTGCACTGTAGTAAATTTACACACTTATTCTTTAAAGTTGGTTGCTGTATATTTTATGCTGACCGTCATCCCCTGGAAAAACAAAGTGGTGTCACAGAATACATTTGAACAAAATGTCACTTTTTAAATCTAAGTGTAAAGGATCAGTCCCACCTCACATTCCTGGCTGGGATGACCTTACCTGTAGTTCACTGGCTCTCAAGTGGGCTAAGGTCAGAGGACCATGTGAGCAGTAGGGAAGTCAGTCGAAAGACACTGAAACATTTGATGTACTGAAATGTGTGGACAAACTGTATTGAAAAAGCAAAAGGTGAGTTTGAGTAGGCAATGATAGATTTTGTTAACTGCATATTGCAAACAGCACCAACAGAAGGGCCAGTTGTTGTTGGAACGCTTCCAGCGGGAGAGACAGGTGTGTGAATTGCAGAGTCAAATTGTGATGTTGCAGTGTCAAAGTAAGTTGCTTGCTGGTAAACTGAACACTTAGACTGTATCCCAGAAGGTTGCTGTTTGGGTGGTGCATTATAAATACAGGAAAAGGAGGGGGAAAGTGAATCATAAGAAAGTGCATTCAGTGATTGCAGAAGCAGATGTACAGGGGGATCCTGATAAATGGGATGCAGATACTTGGGATTCTAGAGATTCTGATGAGGCTGGTTTCCCAGATGAATTTGTAGATGTCAGACCAGCAGGGAGACTGAAAATAGAATTAGAGGCTGACGGACAGCCAATAAGGAGGATGTGGCAGAAGATTATACTCAGCATGAAGTAAATTATATAACTGAATGGTTTAAACAGAGACCAAGAGAATCTCTACTGACTTGGAAGGTGCATTTGCATGATCACGGAGTGTCAGGGGTAACCCTCAATCCAAGGGATTCTAGGAAGGCGTTAATCTTGAGTTCAGACTTCTTTGTGCAGTATGCGTTTGGGAATAATGGTCAAGATACTAGTCTGTTAGCTTTGGCTGCTTTGGGATGCAGTAATAAATATCCCACAGAAAATGACTGGCCAGGAGCTGGACGTCCGTGGTATACATTGTGGGATTGTGTGTAATGATTAAAGGAAGAGGGGATGAAGTTGGCTCTTTTCATAGGAGATGCTGACAGTATGATGCAGCATGCTTTGTGTGTTACTACAAGAAATAAATTAAGACTTCTCCAACAGCCTACAAAAATGTGATAATGACTCTGTTGATTAACAAGATGGGAAATCCCTTCTGTGAAGTAACTGAAAAAATACAGCAGCTAGGTGACCTTGGAGAATGGGGGCCAAGAGACAGTGCAGGAAACTGAGACAGCTCTAAAGGGAGTGAAAACAGAATTCCTCATAGGGAAATGTTTTCAGCTTTATTAAAGGATGATATGTCTCATGAGAAAATCGATGGAGTTCCGACTCTTGAACTATGGCAGATTTATAAGTGGAGAGGTAAAAGGAATCGGTAAAAAAAGTGCAAAACTCTAAAGCAAATAATCCAGGAACAACTCAGCCTATGGCACCTCCTCTGGTCCCTCAGTGGGATTATGAATCTATTTGTGGCGGGCTTATGACAAGTAGATCATTTATTCTGGGGGAAGAGGAGGACTGGGAGCTGTTTTCTGACTTGTATCCTTGGAAAGAGACCAGGGAAACAATTCAGTGTGGTAAACGAGACCGAAGTGACAGCCAAGCTCCAGTGCAATGGGTATGGAGGGACTGGTGGACCCAGGTGGAACTTCAAATATTTTGGAAAAACCGGTCCTCTCAAACAGTAAAAGCCTTAATTGACACTGGAGCAGAAGCCTCTTTGATATATGAGAATCCCAAGAAATTTAAAGGACAGCCTGTAACTATTACTGGTCTGGGAGGGAAACAAACTGATGCTGTACAAACCCAAACAGAAATGAAAATATGGAACCTCCCAAAATGATCTTACTCAGTCATAATTGTTCCTATCCCTGAATATATAGATAGATATTATTTCTATAGATAGATAGATTATATTATCTATAGATAGATATATAGATATATATCCTTTTAGATATTCTAAAAGGATTAACCCTGAATCTTCCTGATGGTCAGTATCAATTTGGAATAAAGAATTATATTAGTGTCTGGTCAATTTTAGTGGGAAAAGTAAAAATGCCTCCTGTGAAGATTCCTGCTGCAACTAAATTAGTAACATTAAAATAATACAGGATACCAGGAGGGCATGAAGAAATATCACAGACAATTGAAGATTAGTTGGGTGCTGGAGTTTTAACATCAACAACCGCAGTTTGGAGTAATACAGTCTGGCCCATAAAAAAGAGCGATGGGCCACAGAGACTGACTGTAGATTTTAGGGAGTTAAATAAGGATACCCTTCCTCTCACGGTGGCTGCACCAGGTACTGTGACTTTAATAGAAGAAATTCAGAAACACTCCATAACTTGGTATGCTGTAATTGATCTAGCTAATGCATTTTTCACTATTCCTATTGTAGAACATTGGGATCAATTTGCTTTTACGTGGCAGGGACGGCAGTATACTTTTACCCAGTTGCCTCAGGGATGGGTACGTAGTCACACAATCTGCCACTGAACAGTAGCTCAGAATTTGGATGAAAAACTGCCTCCTCATATGCAAATAGTTCATTACATAGATGACATTCTGATTCAGGGAAACAGTGAGGAAGAAATACAACAGATGCTGGGATTGGTTGTGGATCACATGAAACAAAAAAGCTGTGAAATAAACCCTATTAAAATTTCAAACAGTGACATTTCTAGGAATTCAGTGGCATTGTGGGCATCAGGAAATATTACCTAAAGCCTGTCAGAAAATTTTACATTTTGCAGTACTTGTAATAAGAACAAGGCACAGAGGTTTATCAGATTATTTGGATTTTGGAGAGAACACACTCCACATCTAGGACAGATTTTAACCCCATTATATAAAGTCATGAGAAAAACCCATGAGTTTGAATGGGGGAGTGAACAGCAAGCTGCCTTTGAGCCAGCAAAAGAAGCTATTCAGAAAGCTTTAGATTCATGGCCCATGCAGCAAGCGGAAGTGGAGTTCGATATATCTGTAAACGGGAAACATGACAATTGGAGCCTATGGCAAAAACAGGGAAGGAAAAAGGTTCCCTTGGGTTTTGGGGGAAAAAGACTTGCCAGAGGCAGGGAATGATTATACACCTTCTGAGAAATAATTGTTAGCATGTTATTGGGCATTGGTGGAAACAGGACAACTTACAGCAGGGCATGACATGGGTCTTCATCCTGAAATTCCTATCATGAGATGGGTTAAATGTTCTCAGAATACTCATTGAATTGGGCATGCTCAAGAATCAAGTATTATAAAATGGAAATTGTATATCCAAGATAGAGCTACAGTGGGAGCTGGTGGAGTAGCTACTCTCCATGGGCGGGTGACTACTTCCTCTGTGAGGGGTCAGGAAATAATTTCTGAATTTACAGCTGAACAGGAATCTCCGGTATGATGGGGAAAAACTTAAGATCAATTAACACCCTTTGAAAAGGAACATGCTTAGTTTACTGATGGATTAGCTAAATATGTAGGAGGAAAGAGCTTTTGGAAAGTGGTAGCTTACCATCCCCATTTGGAGAAATGTTTAGAAACAGCAGGAGAAGGAAAAAGCAGTCAATAAGCTGAGCTATATATCACTTCTATGGCTTTAAAGTGAGAAGATCTACAAGAATGCCATCTATACACAGATTCATGGTCAGTAGCTAACGGGTTAGCTACTTGGCTACCAACTTGGGTAGCCAAAGATTGGAAAATATTTTCTAAGGAAGTCTGGGGAAAGGAAGTATGGAAAGATATTTGGGAAATAATACAAAGGACCAAGGTATCTGTGTTTCATGTGGATGCTCATAGTAGAATGGACACTTTAGAATGACTTTGTAACTCTGTTGCAGACAACTGGCCAAATATTTCCCAAACTGGATTGGAATTTCCTCAGAAGAAGGATCATGAACGCTTGGCAAATTGGGCACACCAAAAATGTGGGCATCTTAAAGAAAAAGCCTCTTACAGGTGGGCTCAAGGATGTGGCATAATAATGTCACTTGATATGATCAAAACTATAATTGCCCATTGCCCTTTGTGCCAACACACTCAGAAATGCCTTGTGCCAAATATTGTGAGAGGACACTTTGGGTTGATAACTGCTCACTCAAGCTTTGCCCTAAAAGGTGTTTCTGATATGGGGGGAGTAATTGATGCATATTATAAAGGAGAAATGAAGGTAATTTTATTAAATAATGATGAACATGATTTGACTATTCAACCCCATGACAGGGTGGGACAATTATGGATATTGACCGTTTTATAAACAATTGTGAAAAAAAGGAGACCTCACCCATGAAAAGACACATCATGTGGGATTTCCCAGCTCCCAGGGAGTGGTTCTCTGACCCTTTGCTGGGATCAGGGCTCCCCAGCTGACATGTGGGTCTGGATAGTGGGAATGTATTAACAGGGTGACTGGGGATTATCTTTCTTAATCACTATTGACACTCTTTGTAGTAATGATTAGGTGCATTGCTGAGCTTATCCTTTTATAACTCTTTGCTTCTTTTGTAATCCTTTGCTGTTTTGCACCATGGTAAATTTACACACTTGTTCCTCAAAGTTGGTGTCTGTGTTTTTTGTGCTGACACTCATCCCCTGGCAAAATATCTTGTTGGTCAGATGTGGCCATGTGGATGCTGGAAGTCACTATGCTGATAGAAGCTATGACATGGCAACAACCGCTGTATTCCATACTGTTTTGGTCACAGCAGATTTCTGTTGACCCTTGCTTTGCAAAGAGTCCCTCACTCTCACCAAGTGGCTCTTAAATTTTTTTTTGCCTTTTCTAGGCCTTGAGCTTTACAGCTCAAAAACCTGGTGAGAAACACAGCTGGGACTGAAGTATCTCTGCCAACCTTTCTTTTGATAATTGCTGGGAAGGCTGGATGCTCTAACTCTTCCCAACCATCTGTATGTATGGCTAATGCATGGTTCATTGCTGCTTTCTCCCTGGGCAGTTCCCTCTGGAGTGGGTTATATATCAGTAAAATCCAAATTACAATGCATTATCACTTGTTGCCACAACAGTGATTGCATACAGAAAATGAAGTACATAAAAATGTCAGTCACATAACACCAATCCAGAAAAAAAGCTTATTTTGGACCAACAAAAGGGCGTAAAGTGACATAATGACATGGTATTTGAAACAGCTGTGGTTCAGCTCATAACTCTAACTTCAGACTTTGTGTCAAGGTGGCTGTGGTCTCACAGCTTCTTTGTGGACAGTTCTTTCTTGTTGCTTGGAACTTCAATTAATTTACACTCAACTGTTTTCCAGCAACCAGTGTCTCAAGACTTTTTCTTCATCCTGTTTCCATGGCCTGTGGCTTCCAAAGAAATCAACCAAAAATACTTTTAAATGGCGTATTTTATAGGTAGGCATATAAGCATATCCAAAAGTTAATTATTTAATTTCTTTTTGTCCTAGTTTGATAGTGACTTGAAGCTAGTTAAGAATGCTGCCTTGGAAAATCAGAATCGGGGGAGGCACTGTTCTCTTTGGACTCAGGACAGCTAAAGGGAACATGCATCACCTGCCTTTAGCAGAGGCACCACAGCACAGCACACTGAGCTCCTCAGCCCTGGGCTCCAGCAGCAGCAGCCACCATACAGCCCTCAGCATGGACAAGCATGGACACCCAGGCTGAGCTCAATAAGATTTTGTCAAGCAGTTGAGCTGTTTTAAAAGTCCTTGGCATATATGGGGTCTGAGATGTTTGGGAAGGGATTTAAACAATGCAGTTGCTTGTGATAGCAGAGAATGAGATTCAAGAACCAGAAAGAGCCTATCTGGACTAAAAAAACCAACTTCCTGCAGTTATATTCTTTGAAACAAAATCTTACTGCACCCACATCATTTAAACAGAGGATCTGGCACTTCTAGGCAGATTTTTAAGGCTCTTAAGCATCATCAGAAAACTCTGGTCAGAGGGGTCAGCTTGCACCTTGTTCCACTGAATGAGTGAAATAGTGGTGGCAACAAGTATGGAAGTGTGCATGCAAGGAGAGCCAGCCTCAGGCTGGACCATAGAGAGTGAGGCAAATTTTCTTTCATTTTATGTCTTATGCTTAATCTTTCTGAATGTAGTAGTATTACACAGAGCTACAAGGTTTTTAGTTTTCTTTAGTCAAAATAATTATCAAATCCCTAGTGTGAGCGAAATTATATCATTGTGTTAAAAGTGGAGAATGGGTACAGAGTGCTGTTTCATGAAAAGTTCAATGTTTTTTCTTTTTTGTTTGTTCTATTCTTGAAAAAGAAAACAAAAGTGCCTGAGCCCCCTTTCTGGAGAAGGGGAGTGAGGCAGGAACCAAGTCCCTTCCCATATGATAGTAGCCCAGCGGGAAAGGCCAGATTCAAACACCTCTTTTAATCTGGCCTTCTGCACTAAAGTGCTTACCCTTTCTGGTTTGTTTGTCTCTCTGTCTGTCTGCCTGCCCCTTCAGTGTATGGCTAGTGCAGAAGAACCCCAGAAGGAATGCTGGGTCTGCCCAATCTTGCCAAGTAATTGCACTGTGAGCACTGGAACCTCTTCCCAATTAATATTGCAGTGAAGCTGACAGTTCTCCACAAAAAGCTGTGGTTTCAAGGAATCAGCACTTCCCAACAGAGTAGCCTTTTGCCAAAGAAATTCCCCAAATATTTAGTTGTGGTTGTGATAGCTCCTCAGTAGGGGGAGTTCTGGTATGCTTAGTTAGAGGTCCAAGAATTTGGAGAACAACATTAAGTGCTTCCATGACTGTGGTTGGTTATGAGGAAGGAATAAAAATCTCTAGGACTCCTGCTCCTCTTTGGCATTCATTGTCTCCTGCTCTTCTTTCTTTCTGTACATTCCTAAGTGAAAGAAATAGTTTGTCGTTTATTCCATTATCATCTCCTCTTGGGACAAATTATTCCAGTGCAGACACCTTTCTGTTATTCAGCCTACTGGAGCAAAAGCAGTGAAATATTCTGGTGACAATATTGCCTTACCTTCAATTCATCTATTTGTTCTGCATGGGGACCCATTTTGTGTTATTTCTGCCTTAGAGATTTATCCCATTTCTAGCTCTGCCCAAGAAGCAGATCACAAAATCACTGCACCCTCACTCCACTTAAAGAGTAAGAAGTTAATTTGGATTATATGGAAAGAGAGGTAAGGAAAATGTCAAAAACTGAGAAGACATAGTCTTCAGGTAATAAACAGATTAGGAAGCAGGTAATTGTCTGGAGTCTCTCTTCTTGGTATAACTCCATTTTTTTTCCTTTTCTGCTTTCTGCAAGTCATGAACAGCAACGCAAAAAAAAACCAAACAACAACAACAAACCTAAGAACAATTTATTGCAGAGTTCTTTCTCTAGGACTACACTGGTCCTCTTGTGAAAATAGGCCACTAGAAAGAAAATCAGTTCTCAGTTCAGTAAACGGCGTTCACTGTCCATCCACCTGATTGCAAGCTCCTGCTCTCCCCTCTCAGCCAGAGCTGTCCTCCTGTTTGTTTATTGTGCCTCATGTATAGTAAGAAGCATTGGTTTTCTTTGTACAGTATTTATTACATCTCCTCCCCATTCATCCCCCTCTCTGCTCCCTCCTTGTTATACATGATTACATGTTGCATGGTCTTATTCCATTTAGGTTACTTTGCTGTATCATTTTGAATTTGTGTGTAGCATAACAGCTCCAAAGATCTCCTAGTTTGAACCAAATGACAGAGTAGGCAGAGTTCATTAAAATAAATAACAGCATAGCATGAAACAGAGCCCTGAAGTAATCAAAACTGAAATTTGAAAAAGTGACTCTGAGTGTAGAAGTGTGTTACAGGCTGTCTGGTACAAGCAGTAATGGGACCTTGAAAAGTTTTATATGTTCTATTCAAACCTGTCAGCTCTCCAGACAAATATATGGGTAGTTATAGCAGGGGATGAGAAAGCAGGTGGGAAGGGGGTATATGTGACCATATTATAGAACCATGTGAGTTTTTCCTTTGATCCCCAAAGCTGGAACACTCTTCACATTGTTGTTGGTTTTTATTGCAGCCAGTGGCAGAGGAAAGACATGGTGAGGCCTAGGAGTGGAACTGTTTCATATAAAGCAAACTTCCTACACAATTAAATGTAGTTGACTCTGCCTTCTTCCACTTGCTCCCCTGTGTGTCTTGCTGTGCCATTTCTTTAGAACTTTAGACTGCTTCTTTTCAGTCTTTGTAATATTCCATTTTAAAATATGTCTGTGGTTTTAAGCCTGCTGTCTAACAGCCTTTGTTCTGCAATTCAGCTCCAGTTCCTCAGGGCACTCAGATTATTGCTACTAAAATTTTGCTCTTAAAATAAAGGCTGAGTGGTTTAGAAGAATGTGAGTTTTTTCACCTGTTAGACACTAGACTGGGTGTAGCAGTAGAGGCTACAAAAAATGTCTCACTCTTGCATTTTACCATCAGTATTTACTACTGTCAGAATTCAAGGCAAGATGGTCCAGTTCTGCAGCTCATTATGTTCATTGCTGAATTTGTTTCAGCAATTTCTCCCTTGCAGCATCTATGAACCTACAAATATGGAGTATTATTCAAGTAAAAAGTATTTCTTGGTCACCATGGTGGAACCCACAATCTGAAGATGTGAGAACATATTTCTAGTTCTCTGCAGAGGTATCCTGTTGATAGATAAGACATTTTCATGATTCTTGCACTTGCAAATTTGAGCCTGAAACAATCATATGTGACTCCCAAGTGTTACAAAAGCAAGTCTTGTGTAGGCAAATGTGTGTACATTTCCTACTTGTTTAGTTATTTTTATGTCTCTTTAGCACATCCTTCATTTTGGTCTTGGTCTGTGTCTACTATTAAACTACAAGGAGTACATAAGAGTACTTGTGCATGCTGCTGTATCCTGTTTTCAAGGGATAACAATGGGTTAAAAATCTTGTGCTGGTGTGAGAGGCAAGAGGAGGAGAGTTTTTTCAAGTATTTGCTGGAATGTGCTGTCTGGAATCAGAAGGGTTGAGATACTTGAAGGAAGACCCCATGTTAGAGACTATGAGAACTACTGGACTTTATCTTCTAAGTTGCTCCAGGAGAGCTCATTCATATCAGTTATCATGTAAAAGAGACCCTGCTGAAGAAGACAAACAGGAGGGAATGGACCTCCATAATGTGCTGGAGGAGAGACCGGGCTGCTTCCCTTTTATAACTCCTGCCAAGAGAGACTGGGCATGCTGGCTCAGGCCCTTTATCTCTTACAGATGAATGACCAACAGGCCCTGCTTTGTCCCAGCAAAGCCACATTGCCTAACTGGGATTCCTGCCTGCTGGCCTCAGCTTCTCTTAAAGAGGGCAGGCCTTAGAGTAGATTTAAAATATTCAGTTTCCTCCTCTCTGCTGAATTTCTGTCACTGGAGTTCCCTGTCAGTCCTGTGGCCCGACAACAACAAGTTGACCAGTACAACAAATGTGGAGGAATTAGTCTCTTTGGGCAGGCTGCAACTTCTAATGCCAGCTTCAACAGCAGGAAATGCACTGCCACAGCCAAAACTCCCTAGTGAGGAAAGAGAATGGTGTTCCAGACCCACAAAGTCAAAAATCCTGAGGACTTATCCAGAGGTTATACTGACTGAGAGATTCAGAGGGTCCTCAGATGGCAATGACAAAACCCTGCGAGCTCAACTTCGCTGCATCAGTTGTGAAAGACTGGTATTGCTTTCTGTGCACATAAGGTTCCTCTAAGGTTACGCTATCAATATACGAGCAAATAAAGCCTTCTCACCATTGAGATATGGCATGTAGTTTATTGAAAATGTGAGAGACAACATGCAGGGAATTTTTCCATATGGCATTTAATACAGAATTAAATCTTGTGAATATTTGAATCCTGTGGTCCAACAGAGCATGCAGGATTTTGTCTTGTACAATCAGAACTTTTCAGTGTGTAGAAAGATGTTCTGGAAAATGCCAGTAGCTTATAGATTGGACTGGTCTTTAGGAATCCCCAGGCTGCTGTAGAGTCCTACCTGGTCACATGGTAGACTGTGAGATATGCACTATGTTCCTTCAGTGGGAGGTACAACAAAGGACTTTAAACAAGATACTGATCTATACTTTCTCATGAAATCCTACCCCCACCAGTGGATGCCTTCTTGCAGAAAATGCTCTGTCCACTGCCTCCTGCACTTCAGCCTCTCTTACAGCACTGTGTTTCTATAGAGCAGTGACAAGGTTTGTTTGATTTGGTGCAAAACAGTGCAGTTAAGGGGGGGAGTTGTGGATAAATTTCAGATCCTTAATTTGCAGATCATTAACTCTGCACTGTAACCCTTGGGAGACAAGGTCACCTGCTTCATAGGCTGGAAAGGTGCTTTTGCAAATAAGGGTGTTTGTTCAACAGTGCTGAGCCCTGCTGATCCGTTATAAAAGCCACATTAGTTATTGTATTCACATGTTATGTACAGTCATGTGATGCTTGAGGCCTGAAATACATTTAGCCAGTCAGAAGAGATAAGGCAGGCTACAATCTGGACTGCTTCACTGAGGTTTGCAGAATGTGTTTGCAGATGTGTTGATCTCCAGGAGGCTGGGGTGGGGGGGGAAAGGGAGCATTTTCTTCAACTGCTTATTTCAGTATCTGAAGTAAATGAGAACGTGAGGTCATTTTTTAACAACTCCTATTAGCTGTGAAGGTGTTCTTCCCACATCCCGAGCCATGCTGCCTCAGTTTTGTATCAGCAATGCCCTTCAGCCTTCATAAAGTAGATATGACTTCAATCATTTGGCATTGTGTAGAGCTAATGAGCTGGACTGGGTCTGTTTCAATAATGCTTATTGCAGCAAACAGGTTTAAGTAGCTCATCTGATCAGTAAAACAGTGTGATCAGCATCTTGGCTAGAAAACTTTGAGCTTCTGTCTCATGTGATGTTTTGGTTCAGCAACATGTGCACTACTTTTCCTCTTTCTGGTACTAATCATTTGACCTCCTAGAGTTTGAATGTTTTCGGTAAAGTCATAGGTTCAATTTCTTAATACATCTAGATGTTATATGAGAATAAGAAAATCACAGGAGTGGCTGTAGCCACGGAATTTCCAAGGATGGGGACAAGCTTTGCCAGACACTAGCTAAGAGAATGAAAACTTGAATAAAGTTGAGCAATGTTGCTTGCCTTAAATGGGGATGGTACTAAGCTGCCACTTTTTGGTATACTGAGTTATGGCAAGGTTGGAAGTTGCTGTGTCCAGCTACACATGACAGGTACAGGGAATTTCATCCCTTCTATCCAGAGGCTACATAACATGCCAAAGTTAGGGTTATAAGCTTCCTTTGCCCAGCCCAAACAAGGAAGTCCCCTTGTTTTCTGTTCTAGGACAGCAGCTGTTAGGTGTCACCAAAGCACAGAACATAGGTGGGGGAGATGTGAGGTTTCATCCTCCCTGACCAAGGTGTTTAGTTGCAAAATCTCCATTTGCAAACTGGCGTGAGAATGTTTCTTTGGAGCTCTCTGCTGCTGTTCAGCTTAGGGGTAACATGGCTTTGTGCACAGCAGGACCTGCCTCTGCACATCCTCTGACTGCTATGGCCTCCCTCAGCTCTACTGCAGAACTTGGCCTCTCTGAGGAGCTGCTGCACAGCAGAGTCTCTTCTGCACCTCTGCTGCCCTGGGAGCATGATGTGTCTGACCTGCTCAGCCCACTTTGTACTTCAACAGTAAGTTAAAGGTCTTCATGTATTTGATAGTTGAATAAAATGCTTTGAAACACTGGCACATTAACTGCAATCAAGTTTTGAAAGGTCTCTGGTTGCTAGAAGGAAATTGTCCTGATAAATTGCTCTTTTCAATTAAACAAATGAGTAACTTCTCACAAGCAAGCTTAGAAGCTATCATTTGGAAAGCTTTTTTTGCCTCTTTTTTAAATTTTTATTCTAATATATTACAAATGATTGTTCTTAAAGAACTGATTTTTTTTTTTTCCTGAAGGGACTAATTGCCCCTGAAGTGTAAGCAGCTCATAAACCCATTCTGTCTATCTGCCTCAGACAACCCTGTAGTGGTCTCGTGGTCAAGCAGTAGCCTATGAATTGTACTTCCAAAATGATAATTACTGACGGTGCAATCTTGGCTCATTGCCTGCTTTTCTGTGCCTTTGTTTACCTGTTTGTCTAAAGAAGCATTAACTTTCCTGGGTCAAAAAGGCCTGCTTAACTTAAGCAAGGAGTTCTAGGATAATTGTAGTTACTTAGTAACTTTCATCTCAGAGCAAACTGGTTAAGGCTGCTAAGAAATGTGGTGGCTTTCCTTTTGGTCAAAATCAGCGACTGACCTGAAGGTCCTCAAACCTTTAAACAGAGTGCATTCGAAAGTATAGCTTAGAAGCTAACACGGATTGCAGTATACCTCACACACTAGCTCTGTAAGGGACCCCAGAAACGCACACTGACCCTGGTTTCACACCAGAGCTACAGAGGTGCTAAGCACTTCATATGCTCCGTCTACTGAAGAGAAGCAAATGCTAGTACAAACAACTGTGACACTGGATTCATCTTGCCTTGGGGATATTTATCCAGAGTATTGCTATCACATCATTCACATTAGGCCTTTATTATCTGCTATTTTAGATCTTAGAAGCTGTTACAAGCCCTAGTCAGAGGTCAAGATGCTGTTGAACTTCAGATCTTTTTCAGAAAGAAGAGCATAATTCTGCCAGCAGCAGAGCAATGTTATATTTACAGCACTGCAATGTCATACAAAACATGAGAGATAATGCAATCTAAATTATATTTATTTTTTAAAATTAAGGTTTTGTTGCCAAAAATATAGATACTGCATGTTAAAATCCATCTGGAAACGGCTATTGTACCTTCATCTTTGAGAACCAAATAGGGTAATTTGGGGCTTTTTTATGGTATTGGAAAAGACCACAAATTATTTACAAACAAACTTCCACCATCTAAATAAATTAATATTGAAATATCGTGCAGTAGTTTGGAGTAACAGCATAAAACATGACTCACGTGATTAGAAATTCTCATTTATCTTTCCTCTGTGTGCAGCGCTGATCTTCATGAACTGTTTGTCACAGTGCATAACTACATTCCTTTCACGTAAACTGTTTCTACATATTTTAAATTTCTATTTCCTGAAACTGATTGTTGTTGAGTGTTTCAGTTTGGTTTGGAAGAAATCTGCATGCAGATACTTGGGTGATGGACTTCAGTGTGCTTTATGAGAAATTTTGCATTCAGACAAATGCAGACTCAGAAGAGCAGTCTCCGAGAGGTCTGTTGCTGACCTGTACCTTGGTTGCCACTGGGAGAAATCTTTGAGGAAAAAATATGGACCATCTCTTTGAACTCAAGTTTTACATAAAACACTGCATTTCTTCTGAGGACCTCACTTCCAGACAAATAATGCTCCAGGGCAAGCAGAAGATGGCTCTTGCACTGCTCACCAGTTAGAAGGTCCCTGTGATCATGAGCAGAAGTGAAGGTATCTGAGAAGAGCCTGTCAGTTCAAATAGTCTACTTTCTTCTACTGGGCAAACCGCACTACCTCTGGCCTCAAGTCTTCAAAACCTAAATTCTGTTACTGTTATGGTTATGGGTGCTATCTGACGCAGAGCACTTAGAAATCTCATCTACTTACGAGAGCTCATAAGTGCTCTGCTGCCATCCAGGCAGGAGTTGATTCAAGGGGCCTGGTGAGATTTGCTTTGCTGCTATCTCTTTTCCTGTGTTCTTGTCCTATCTCCCCATTCCTGTGTTCTGCCTGTCCAGCATATGCTGTGGTAACTGACACTGGAAGCTATGTGGGCAGGGAATGGGTTTTGGTTTTAAGAAAAAAGTGCAGTTACATCATCTTTTGCAACAGGTCCCTGCTCTGGGGCCAGGCTGGGCCAAGTGAATCCTCTCGAGCTGCAAAAATATAGAAAACTTGGAATTGCACTAATCAAAAAATATTATAGCATGTTATGTATAATAACAGCACATTCTAGGCTGCTCCCTGCATGGAATCTCCCAAGTATACCTGGCAACAAGGGAGAGAGAGATCTGAATACTAATGACAGTTGGAGGAAGGGGGTCCTTAATACTATTTTGGCTAATTGCCAGGTTGCCTGCTCTTGAAAAATTTGCCTATGCTTAGCTAGGTGTATTTTTCATGTGTAGAAAATTAGGTTGGGTGTTGGTAGGGCTTTATATTTTCCTGATGTTTCTCATAGTCAACTATGTGAAGGTTCACAGTAGCCATGAGATCTGTGTTTCCAGCTCAAAGGCCTTCAAGCCTGCTTTGAAAGACTTGGAAAGCCATGGCAGCTGAACTGGCCCTGGAAAGAAATTGCAGTTTTGGAGAGCTCCAGATGGAAACTTAGAAAATGAAGAAATACTTTTGTATTTTGTGTGTTTTGGGGCATTTTTTTTTTTTGCTTGTTTGTTTGATTCTTCTTTTTTTTCCCAGTAAATCCAGATGACTAACTCAGGGCCTCTTTTCTCCTATACTGCAGGCAGAACAAAGTCTCTGATGATTTGCTTGTTCAAAAGGTCTGCTCTGATTTTACCTTTGGGTCTGTTCTAACATTTCTCATTGTTTCATGTAAGCATTTTCTGTGATAATTAGACTGTAATAGCATAATCCCTGGTGGCCTTCCTGGAGTGTCTGGCCTCTCTGGGTTGAGAAAGCTGTGCTTGGGGACAACATATTTTCCTCTAAGTGGGAAGGGGAAGAGTTGGAGAATGGTGTCCTGATTATGATGGAAAATCATTTAAAAGAGGAAAGTTTTGCAGTATTTCCTAGAAGTGGTTCAGGCTACATTTGTCTGATTTTCTCTGAAAGCTCACAGCAACTGAGATGGTGCGTGTTTATTTTGTCCCTGGCTGCTTCCTTCTGAACTCTGTGGTTTGCATTGTCCCAGAGGAACACAGATACCTCTGTTATCTGTAGATGCAAGTGCAGGCATTNTCCCTTCCCTTCCCTTCCCTGCTCCGCGCTCCGCCGGCCTCCCCGCCGCTCCAACTTTTACACCCTCTGCTCCCTTCATTCCACCGCTCCCGCCCGCCGGCNTTTTTTTTTTTTTGTAGCTGGGTACAGATACATTCAGAGCTTTGAAGTCCAACACCTTGAACTGGTGGTGGAAGCAGATTAAAAATCCTCTTCAGCTTCCTAAAACGCAATTCTTCCTACCTCTGTTCAGCCTCCTCATGTTGAGGAGTGGAGCAAGAACTGGGATGAACAGGCCATTCACCCTTCCAGCATCACAGCTGTCACACACACAGAGCTGGTTTTATGTTCTTGACAACTGTTATTTTACCTCTGTAATCCTTTCATGCAAAGAAGAGTGTTTTTCCCACTTTATTTTTGCTTCATGGGGAAATGGATGAGGGCTCCCCATCTGCCACATGAAGGAACAAAAAGGGTAAGATTCGAGTATTCTCCTGCTGTTAATGAAAACTTCTGAAGCTCTCCTTTCTGCTGGTTTTTGAGTCGGGAAAGATTTTCCAGACGGCCCACAGGTGCAAAGGAGATTAAGCAAACCAAGCCAACACCCCAGCCGGCTGGCCTCTTATAAGCGATGATTCCTGTGTTTTTGTTTTTTTGGGGTTTTTTTTTTAAGTGGCTGCGTCAAAACCGTGCTTGGAGGGGGGCGTGGGGTTGGGGCTGGTGGAGTCCCGTCCCCGGGGTAGGGCAGGGGAGGGCGGATTGTACCGTCCCATTCCCATTCCCGTTCCGCTGCCGCGCGGACTCCAAGGCCCGGCATGCGGCGGGGCGCGGCGCAGGCGCGCCGGGCCGGGCTTGAGTGGCAAGTTGTTTGTTCCAGCGAGCACCAGCTGCTCTGCACTCCGGGCTCCGCTGCCTCCCTTTCCTTTCCTTCCCTTCCCTTCCCTTCCCTTCCCTTCCCTGCTCCGCGCTCCGCCGGCCTCCCCGCCGCTCCAACTTTTACACCCTCTGCTCCCTTCATTCCACCGCTCCCGCCCGCCGGCGCCGGGAAGGGGCCGAAGGACTCGTGGGGGAGGGGGAA
>VWZF01004875.1:0-26856 GCA_013396755.1 Sclerurus mexicanus | reverse complement strand
AGCCCCCCTCCCCCTCCCCATTCAAAACCACAAAATAAACCCCAGGGATAGATGAACTACAAATGAGAAAGAGGAAACGATGGAACTGCACATCCTAGAGCATAGGCTCAGAGTGGCCAGCATAGCCAAGGAGAGCATCCAGTTGTTTACCTATGGATTAATCAAACTTGCTTTCCTGTCCTCCAAGACGAGGTAGGTGCTGGGGATGGGGCAGCGCGGGCCGGGAGCGCCCCGGGCGCTGGGGCTGTGTCGTCCTTGTGCTCGCGGCCGGGGCCGCGGGGCACCCCCTGCCCGCACAGCGGCTGGGGAGGGCGGTCTGCCTTCGCAAGGGGCAAGGGCAGCCGCCTTCTTGCTAAGGGGGTGGGTTGGTGGGTGCTCTCCTTAAAAAAGAAAAGGTCCTGGGATGGAGGACACTCCTCCTTGCAAAGGTGTGGGGTGGGGGGGACACCGTCCTTGCAAGGGGGCAGAATGTGGGGGGTGAGGGCAGCCTCCGTGCTGGCGAGGGGGGACGCCCTCCTCGCCCCAGAGCAAGGGCTTGGGGGCGGGAGGACACCTGGGTGTTCCCTACGCACACCCCATCCCAGCGAGGGGGGCGGTGATACGGATCCGCGCTGGAGTTCGGGGTGTCCCGGGCTGCTCCAGCGCAGCCCCCGCGCGGGGAAGGGAGCAGGGACGGGGAACAGGTGGGGGCCGGGGGGTCCGGCCGGGCCGGGCCGGCCGCCGGACAACAAAGGCAGCGACAGCGGCCCGAGGAGGAGGAGTGGGGGGTTTATCTCTCGCTCTCTCTGTTTTCTGGTTGTTTGGTTTTTTTTCTCTTCCCCTGCTTGTTGTTCCTTGAAGCACTTACAGAAAGCGAATCTTCCATACGCGGATTTGTTTAAAAGGTGCTTTTCCAATGCTGCCAGATTGGAGGAGGACGAGGGGCAGTGCATGCCTTGCACTTAAAAATTTTAGTATTGAGTAATATGGATTGTGACAGCTTTCGTGGGGGGAAGAAAGAAAAACATAGTGGAAGGCACTGTGAGACATTTTTTTTTAAGGGGAGGAAGCAAAATACTGTGGCCAGTTTATTGAAAGTATGTAATGTGCTAGGCCTGTCACACAAAACAGCTTAAATGACAGCCCCCTATTCTCCTGTCTTCGCTTAGCTCGGTGACTTTGGTCTATTCAGAAAAAAGAATGGGAATGTAAATAACATGATTCAAACTCTTCTTGTTTTTCCAGCCTGATAATTAGTATTTCAGTTTTCTCCCCACATTCATCTTGAATAACATTCTCATATGAAGGTGGGAAGTTTTCTTTGGCAGTAGGAAAATAATGGATAATAAATTTGCTTTCATATCTTAAATTGTGTTATCCAATCTGTAATTCAGTCCTCTGTCTGTCATAATGCTTATGGATGAATGGAGCTGTTTGTGGTGTAATTTGATCACAGTCCCTTATCTTACAGTTAAACTTCATGCATTGAAATTTCACTCAGATTTGGGGCTCATCCCATTTGCCTCACCACTAATATTGTCTGCAATGTAAAGTCTATCATCACCTTGTTTACTGCTGTCCCTGAATACTCCACAGGACATTAAAGGCTCTTCAGTCTTACATTTCTCTTTTAATGTGTTGTTTCATTATAATTCAGAGTTACTGCTGATTTTTTGAAGGACTTATTGCTCCCCCTCCCATGCTTAAAATGTCACCATTAACATCAACAGTGAAGTCTTTAAATCTGTCGCTCCTAATGCATAGACTGGAGTTTTGGGGGTTGGTTGTTTGGGGTAATTTTATTATATTTTGTTTTTCTTTTTAAAACTTCAGAGATGGTCCTGTTGTCTTTTTGTTTCACACTACATTTCACATTTTCAGTGTTAGAGAGCTGTGAAAGGATCAGGGCAGTAAGACAGCCCCTCTGGGGTGTGATATCTTGTCCTGTATCTGGGTGCAGCACTTGACAGTTTTCTATTGTCTCTGGTTGCTGTGTGTCTGTCTCTTTCCATGTACACTCTGAGTATCAATCTTTTCCTTGGCTTTCACAGAATCTCACTAATCAGGAACACCAAATGTTGTGGAAAGGTTTGTTGGCATGGGAAACCTCTATTTATTTCCCTTTTGTTTGTTTTGTTATTTTTGCAGAGAGTAGACATGCAGGGGAGAGAAGGGGAAGCTTGTTTGTGTCATTCTTAAGACAACTGACAGCACTGAAACCTTGCTTTTTCCTGTGTGCCTTTGCCTGCCCTGAGGCAAACAAGGTCCCTGCCCCACAGATCTCTCTGATGAACATCATGTGTATGAGGAAGGTGAGGGTCTCTGGGAGATGTAACTCTGTAAGTTTTTGATCCTGCGGTTTCTTTTTCCTCCTTTAGAAAGTGAATATACCCAGGAGACAACTTTTTGTAGGGATGCAAAAGAGATACCCCCTCCCAACCACCCCATCTGAAAGGACCCCTTGGGGGATGAAAGGGGAAGGTGGCCCACATTGCTGCTAAACTCTTCTGATAAGATAGCAAAGATGCCAATTACTTACACCACCTGCATTTTTCCAATGAGATCGTAAATGAAGTTTTTACCAATACTGCAAGGCTACTAATAAGAAATAATGATTTGTGATTCAAAGGAGTGGCAGTGACATCATCGATACTCTTACTGTAGTCATGCAAGAAACTAGGGTTTTTGCATAACCTCCTGGGAAAAGTGATTTGGAGGGTCACTTTTATGTTCTTATACATCAGGGAAAAGAGCTGGAACAGTTTTTTAAATATTGTAGTTTTTCTTTAATCCTCTTGGGAAGGAAAAGTAACAAATCTCCCTCTTTATTTGGCTTTTTGCCACTCTCAGTCTGCCCTTGTTCATGACATGAGGCTTTTAATTTAGCTTCTGTAACAATAAGAGTGTTTTTTTGAACAAAGAACAGCAATTTTGAAACTATTCCGATGGCCAAAAGCAAGACAGCAGTTAACAAGGTGAAGAGGTGAGAGCAGTAGTGAATAAAACAGTGAGCTGAGCTGAAAGGAAAACACTATTAATCGTAATTTTGTTAGGCAAGAGATTTTTTTAATGCAAAGTTGCATTAAGAGCGGTACTCCAGGAATAAATAATAGTGGAACTCCTAAGCAGTTACACTGAGCACTGTGCTTGTGGTGCTCTGCTTGTGTCAGTGCAGACCTACTGGTTCCAACAGGCCCTGCCAGGCACCCCAGTGGAGGAGCGGATCTGTGGTATTTTTAGTTGCATACTGAAGGTTTGCATGTGTCTAATCTTTTTGCTGGTGTTATCATCACCATTGTGGTGGTCCACTGATTTTTTTGCTTAAAGCATATTGCTAATAATGCCAAGGTCGTGGATTCAGTCCCTATTTGGGCAGTTGTCTTAAGTGTTGGACTCAATGATCCTTGTGAGTCCCTTCCAACTCAGAATACTCTGTTTCTCTGTGTTTGACGTGAGAGTTCCTTGGTGCCAAGGTTTTTTACCTATTCAGGAGGTCTGCAATGTGTTTAGGTATGTAAAAACTAAGTTTAGGTATGTTTAGGTTAGTAAAAACTGGCTTCATGATTGCATCCTTTTTTTTTTGCATGTGCCTCTGTAAATGTTAGTTCTCTGGGGCTGAGAACTATGCTCATCTGAAAGCTCCCGCCTTCAGCTCCCTGTGTGCTGCAGATCAAGCTGCTTTCCTCACATCAAAACTGTCTCCACTTTCTTGGTCAGAGTTAAACTGTCTCCTGCTATTAGGAGAGGTGACACATGTGACCTGCTTGAAGACTGGATAGACATACTAAAGTGCTGCTATGTTCCTTGATTTTTTTTTTTTACTGAATGATAAAATATTTTTAAACTGCATCTCCTTTTAGTGCGAAGGAATTAAATCTGAATGGAGAGGAAGAACACTCTGGGATGATGTTTGCACTGAGCCACCAGTGCATGCCATAGGGAGAAGGAAGATGGAGCCTGACCTTGTCTTTTAACCATATATAAAAATATATGGAGAGTCCAGGAGAATAAAGTGAGGTCAGGGTTCTTCAAGCACTGTATCTATATAATTTAATTAGCCTGTTTTCTGGAAAATGCTTTGGTAGACCCATGAACATCTGGAGTTAGTGAGTTAACAAGTAGTCTTTCCTGTCTATTCCAGTGCCTCATATAAAGATTTGGTAGTAAACAGTGAAATAAAATAATTGAGGGAGAAAGGTGTTATTTAAATTGTAATGCTATTAAGTTATAACCAGAATGAAGTTGAGTGGTTAGTTTGTTCACAGGCTAGGTGATTAAAATATTTGCAGGTCATGTGTCTAGCATCACAAACTTTAAAATCTCCAAGGGTTTTTTGTTACACTGTGGTTTGAGATGGTCATTATTTCAGCGTGCTGAAGAGAAGGAACAAGTTTTGCACATGCAGGGGATGAGATCTTGGTCACAGAAGTGTTTAAGGCAGCCATTCCAAAAGCATCAGTCACTCTGGATTCTTTTTTCAAGAGGCTCTGATCTTCTACTGGAGGTA
This sequence comes from Sclerurus mexicanus, assembly GCA_013396755.1. Classification (NCBI taxonomy): domain Eukaryota; kingdom Metazoa; phylum Chordata; class Aves; order Passeriformes; family Furnariidae; genus Sclerurus; species Sclerurus mexicanus. Next base: position 22,370 of record VWZF01004875.1, on the reverse strand, counting down.
CAGTTTGTGTATATTGGTGACTTGAAGGAGAATTACAAGCCCTTTTCAAGCTTGCAGGTTTGGCACTAAATACAGGTGGCTGGCTGAAAGCGAGATGCTTCCCAGAGAAGCTGGATGGGCTCTACCCTGGCTTCGATTCTCCTTGTCACACAGCCATGGGATGCTCAGAGGCAGGAGGTATTCTTAGCATAGAGAAGGGCTTAAAAATATTCATTCTACTGAAAATGTAGCAAGAAGTGAAAACCATGATAAACTGTACAGAATAAGGTGGGGTTTTTTTCCTTTGGTTTCTGACCAAAAAAAAATGTTTGTTATCTTTAAGTTTGTGGTGGTATTTTTGGTAATCTGTCCACTTTACTTAGTAGTAATTGACAGCTCCACTTATGAACAGCATGCTGTTGCTATTAATATAAGTGTTTCTCATTCCCTGATCACTTGTTTACTGTCTAGGTGTCCTGAAATTTGAGATACTGTAATAAAAGGTCTATTTTGGATTTCAGAAAATAATAGGACAAACAAGTGCTTAAAATGTATTTATGCATCATTTAAGGATATTCAAGAGATCAGCAGTCTGTTTCCTTTGGTATAAACTCAGACAAACCTGTGTCATTTATGCCCTTATATGAGACAGAGATCGGTCTGCAGCACTGCATGATTATCTGGCAAAGGCAAGTCACTCCTGTTGTTAAAATGTTTGATTTTTTTTTTTCCCTCTTATGGCTTCTGCCATCCTGGGCATCCCAGGAAGACCACTGAGTAAAGGCTTTTGCCAGTTATAAGATAGTGTCTACTCATCTAAAATCATGTTTTCTTTTGGTGTGGCAGACTCCCAAATATCTTGAATATTTTCTTTTCTGGGGGTGTATTTGTGTGTGGTTTCTGAGGTTTGGGGACTTCTTTTTCAGTCTGATTTGGTGACCATCTGTTACAGAAGGACTAAGTGCCGATGTCCAGACACCACAGGAGGCTGCAGTGATGGGAAGCCTCATGGCTAAAGCTGCCTGCCTGCCCTTCCCCAGAGCACTTTCCTGCCTTGCTTGTGTCACTGTGTGCATGTATGGTACTGAACTTGCTGGTGGATGTTCAGAATGAGTAGAGCTAGTAAGAATCAGCTAACTGAAAAGGAGAGAGAATGGAAGTTATTTGTGTGAGCTAAGGAAGGACATAAGCTCTTTAATTGTGCATGTCATTGATTTGTGTTCAAGCTACTGGGTGTTTCAGCTGCTGCAGTGTTCTAACATGTGAAACCTTGGAAAGAACAGATTTCCTTCCTGATGGTCTCTTTGTTTTTCTACAAATGTTATTTCCTTTTCTTTTCTGCTTCTGGCACACAGATGACCAACGGGGCACTGCCTGATTTTTTTGTCAGCCAGTCCTGTCATGTAGTCCTCAACCTACCATCTGGTCCCATCAGGCTGAGGCTGATGCCATGTCAGAAGCTGACAGGAGTGCTTAGAAAGTAACTGAAGTTCAAGAGGTGGAACAGAAGTGCTGGATCAAACCCACACTATAATGCTGGGGAGCACTAAGTGATGGAGAAATGATTTAGATATTGTACTTTTAAGATAAATAACTTCCTGTAGTTTGTAGTGGGATGGATGGTTGTCCTTATTTCCCATGCTAAGCTATTTCAGTCCATTTGCAGAGGTGTCACACAGATGAGATGCATGATAAGGTACAGCATCAGTAATGTAAAAGAAACACCAGTGATGCCTGCAAGAGGAAAAAATATTTATCTTTTATCATGTAACTCATTAAAGTTCCCTTCAGTTGAGTATTTGTTTATTACTTTGAAAGTCAATATTTAAATGAAAAATATGGCTTTTATTTGTTATTAGATAATTCCTCCTGCAGCTCATGCTTCAGGAGTAGAGCCAATGCAGGTCTGCTCAGGGAAAGTATGAGTATGGTGCATTTGTCATCAAGAAGCGACAGCTGAGTTGTTCATTAACACGATAGAATACACAAGCTACTCCTCCACTGAGTTATAGCTTAAATTAGGCTCCATTTGATAGCTGAACTGTTTGGCGATGCCTTGTTTGTGCTTGAGAAATATGTAAATCTTTCCACTTAGCTCCCTTTTTTTAATCTGTTGAGCACACTACCTGATTTATCCAGTACACAACTTCTTAATCGTCCTATGTGTTTCAGAGTTTTGATATATTTGGATAAGGGCTGAAATGTCTTTTTTCAGAGGGAACAGTGCAGATTTGTTCTTCTGTTTACTGCCAACTCCAGAGTAAACTCCAGCTCTGATCTGCTGGTAGCTAAAGGCTGGTAAAGGAAGAATTATACAACAGGAAAGTGAGGAAATAAGTCCATTCTTTATAGTTCAGAATCAACAGAGCAAAGCCTGTAAACTGCAGTTATCGTTTCAAAGAAAAAGATCTCTTCTTCCCCCTGAGCTCAGCTTGGTTTTGTGTAGCTAACTGTAAGATATATTTGTTAAGAGAGAAAACAACAGACAAAAATGTTTTATTTTCATGACTATACAATCCCCTGTTATGCCAGACATTCTGCACAAAGTTTTACTGTGCTGACCATGGAAACAGAGAATCTGATCTCATTTTTGTGGTGTGAAGTATAATGAAAATTTTCTACTAGTTGATAAAGTTTTATTTTCACATCCAAAGAAAAGCAGCAAAGGCCTAAACTTCCTCACCAACCAGAACAACCTTAGTTTGGTCTGTTAAATGTGGCTTACTAGAAAGTAAATAAAAAAGCTTATTTCTGACCTGCAGCCTGGTTTAGGAAGCTCCCAGCAATAATTCGGAGGTACCAGAGCTGCTATTTAGCACTGTTGGCACATGGAAGAGAAAAATGGCAAGTTTGCTTGGTGGCAGAAAACCATTTGTTAATCCTTTGGGGACACTTTTGTGGGGATGCCTGGGTAGGCAAAGTGATTTTTTCAGACCTTTGTGGTCCAGTTAAGTTTTGTTAACATGACAAAATAAATGTTTTTTTTAAGATATTGTGCTGGTTACTGGCCAGTAGTTGTAGGGAGATGTAGGCTGTTTCGGTGGAGAGCTGTTCTTGACTCGAATTCGTTCAATATAAATTGTTTATAAGGTAGGAACCAAACCCCCTAGTAAGTGCAAATGTGTGTTTGACTAGTATGTAACTAAAGAAAAAGTTCATTTTCTTTGCCCGGAAAGTTGTAGTTACAGAGGATATTAGAGATGCCATAAGGTGTGTCTGTTTAAGAGTAAAATGCAACCTGTAAGTCCTACGCAAAGTATTCAAATAGATGAGTTACAAAAGTTGTTACTGGGTGAATTTCTAAAGCTGAGAGGGGAAAATTTACAATTTTTGACATGGGTGGAAGAGTTAAAACATAGGTGTGACTCTCCCTGTCTTCCTCTGTTCAGGCTATTTAGAAATGTTATGTGCAGGCAATCAGGGTAATGATATGCACTGCTTTTAGTAATACCTGAATCTTTATTCTAGTGTTGTGGTTAAAAGATTGGCATTCAGCCCTTTTTTATGCCACACATGTATCCTGTTTTACAGGGTGAGTTGGTTGAAGTTGACAAGTCTGAAATCTTGGTTGAAATGGCCCATGTTAATCTTGTTTAACATTTGTAGCTTTTATTTCTCTTGCTGAAGAAAGATTGACTCTTCTCTCTTGATAATCTCTAAGGCACTCAATTGCAAATAAATGTAGTCTTGGCAGGAAGGAAAAAAAAGATAGCTCTTAATAATGAGAAGGATACACTCTGTATGCATCTAAGCAACTGTATACATTTACATAGATTTACTTAGTCTTTATTTTTATGCTTTTTTGAAAATGATGGATGACTTATCATATGATTAGTCTTTCAGTTGTTATCTTTTTCAAACTGGGTGGAAATTGAAGCTTGGTTGGAACATGGAAAACAAATGTTTTCATTTGGTCTTTTTAAATTACTATGCAATATTAAACATACTAAGTATTTAGGAAAAAAATATCTGCCTGTTTTGTGTTTATAACTGAGCAGCATAATGTGACCTGTACTTAACAAATGAAGCTGATGGTGACTTGAGACTGTGCTTGGCAAGGCATTGGAGCTGGGAAGTCTCAGACTCCCACATCTACTTCTTATTTGCAGACTGAAAGAAGAAGACCCAAGTTTACTTGCTTTTTCAGTTCCTAATTGGTTTCTCAACCTGGAATGAACTAGTGATTATTTTGAACTAAACTGAGTAGTCTGTAATAAGGAAAATATTCTCCCATCTTGCAGAAGATGCTGTTGCTGTCAAAATCTGATGTATTGCGTAAGTGAACTGGTTCCAATGGCTTTGTCACTGATTTCTCTTCCGTTGACTTGATTAATTTGCTTTGAAGTTTCAGCAGCAAACATATCTTGGTAAATATTGTTTAAATTATCTTACTTATACCTAGGATGCCATCACTCCAAAAATTTTTGGATTTTAAATATCCTTATATGAGATGAACTAATGTTAAAATAAAATTGTGCTCTTAATTGTTTTCATGTTCAAACTACTTGGTTGCAAAAGGGCAATGTTAGAATTGACCCTTCTCTCACTGGTTTGGGAGTAGACCTAGGACAGTTTATGATACACTGAGATGTGTTTTGAGTTGCATGTTATTACCCATTGGGCATTTTCATAAGCCAAGTAGAGTTCTAATGCACATGACTTGTTTGTGTCTGCTGAGCCAGCAAGGTGTGAAACCACATGCTTGTGGCTTGGTCTCTCCTGAGCTTACTGCAGATCTTAGACTAGTGAGTGGTTTTCTGTGGGAAGCAGTGGGTCTATGTGCTTTTCAATAGTTCCCTGACACGAACTAAGGGATCACAAATTGACATAGATTATTTTTATAAGAGACCTTTTTCAGACAAAACCAAGCAGTATAGACAGGTTATAGCAATTTCTGTGCAAATTAAATGAATACATTATTCCTGGAAAACGAAATGAATCTGAATTACCTGGATTGCAGGCAAGGTAGTGGTAGATTTGCAAAACGACTGGATTCCTAAAGAATAGGTCATAATTTTTAACACAGTTCCTTTTTCATTTCTTTTTCCCAGTGATTGCTTTCTTTTCAGTATTGGCATGCTGGTCTAACAGTATTTTGATGACTGCCAGGAAGCAGTTTGCTAGACCAGTGTGGTGTTGGCTAAGCACAGAAAAGTTAGCAAGAATTCAGCTTGACCAGAGCAGACTTTATGGTTTAATGGGGGGAGAAAAAGAGGAGGAGAAGTGATAAAGGCAAGAGTTGGCCTTGTGAATTGGCTCATGGCCTGGGAGCCTCCTACAGGATTGCCATAGTGGACCCTAAACCTTTCTGTGCAGTTTTCAGTCCACAAATTAGAAAATGGCAAATCTTAACAGAATGGATAAGGTTGAGAAGGATCTCGGAAGATTGTGTAGCCCAACCTCCCAGCTGAAGGCAGAGTTTAGAGCAGGGTGCTCAGGATTTTGCCCAGTGGGATCTTGTGCTTAAAGCCGTGCATAGAGCTTTGCTCTCTGCTGTACTAACATGTTGTTGACCTCATTGACATTTTAATGCTTTGCTCCATTTGGCATTACTTTTCATATAGCATTATAATGTGTAATTTAATGTCTCATTTAAACACAACAATGTGTTTTTTGAACTTAAGAGTGAGACTGTACATTCTCTCCATTATGGAGAGAACTGTTGGTAAGGATGAGGGACTGTTTACTGCAGTAGTTCATTGTTCCTTTATGTTGCTCTGTGAGTATTTCAGGTGAAACTTCTTATTGGCTGTTGTAGTGGTTTTGGTCACAGCTGTAAATTGTGAAGAACTATTTGAAACAAACTAGAAGCTGAAAAATTCCATAGCTGGGTAAGAGTAATGCTTGCCTTACGAAAGGGCATGTGCTCTCTTCTGTGCCAGTGTAGACAGCTTAATTACAATTTGTAATGGTGTTAGATGTACAAGACGAATGAAGCTACTTCTACCCAAGCCCAGAAGTTTTATTCATATCCTTGACGTAAGTAAGGGAAAGTACTAGAATGACACGAAGTCCAAACATGACTTGGTTTGATTTTAATGTGCAGTATTGTGTGGTGCATGCCCTGCAGCAAAAGTGGTGCTTTGGTTATTGGGGAGTTTCTGAAATCCCACTGTAATAGTGGTCATGTGATGGAGCCACATTGTAGGGAAGAGTTTTCTGTGTAGTCTTCCTACTGATATTGACTTACTCCAAGCATTTGAGTGGTTCTCGTAATTCATAGAATTGTAGAATCAGCTGGGCTGGAAGAGACCTCCGAGATCATCAAATCCAACCATTGATCCAACAGCACTGTGATTACCAGGTCATGGCACTGAGTGCCATATCCAGTCTCATCTTAAAAACCTCCAGGGACACTGAATCCACCACCTCTCTAGTCAGACTTTTCTAATGTCTGATTACTCTCTCTGTAAAAAATTTCTTCCTAATGGCCAACCTAAACCTCCCCTGGCAGAGCTTAAGCCTGTGCCCTCTTGTCCTGTTGGTGATTGTCTGGAAGAAGAGACCAACCCCCACCTGGGTACAGCCTCCTTTTAGGTAGTTGTAGAGAGTGATGAGGTCACCCCTGAGCCTCCTCCAGACTAAACGCCCCCCAGCTTCCTCAGCCTCTCCTCATAGCACTTGTGCTTGAGTCCCTTCACCAGCTTCGTTGCACTTCTCTGGACCCGCTCCAGTACCTCAATATCTTCCCTGAACTGAGGGGCCCAGAGCTGGACACAGCACTCAAGGTGTGGCCTCTCTAGGGGCAGAATCACTTCCCTTGTCCTGCTGGCCACACTATTGCTGCTGCAGGCCAGGATGCCATTGGCCACCTGGGCACATTGTTGGCTAATGTTCAGCTTCCTGTCAGTCAGTACCTCCAGGTCCCTTTCTGCCTAGCTGCTCTCCAGCCACTCTGTCCCCAGCCTGTAGCGCTTCATGAGGCTGTTGTGGCCAAAGTGCAGGACCCAGTGCTTGGCCTTGTTGAACCTTATCCCACTGGAATCAGTCCATCTTTCCAGCCTGTCCAGGTCCCTCTGCTGAACCCTCTTGCCTTCCAGCAGATCAACACTCCCTCCCAACTCTGTGTCATCTGCAAATTTGCTAATGATGGACTCAATCCCCTCATCTAAATCATCAATAAAGGTATTAAACAGAACTGGACCAAACACTGATCCCTGGGAACACCACTGGTGCCCGGATGCCAACTGGATGCAGCACCATTGCCCAGCACTCTCTGGGCCCATTCATCAGCCAGTTTTTAACCCAGCAGAGTATGCCCCTGTCCAAGCCATGGCTGCAGCTTTGCCATGAGTGTGCCATGGGACATGGTGTCAAAGGCTTTGCTGAAGGCCAGGCAGACACATCCGCAGCCTTCCCCTCATCCACCAGGCAGGTCACCTGGTCATAAAAGGAGATCAGATTGGTCAGGCAGGACCTGCCCTTTCTAATCGCATGCTGTTTGGGTCTGATCCCTTGTCCATCCTGTAGGTCCTGTGTGATTGCACTCAGGATGACCTGTTCCATAACCTTGCCAGGTACCAAGGTCAGGCTGACAGGCCTGTAGTTTCCTGGGTCCTCCTTGCAGCCTTTTTTTTGGATTGGCGTGACAATTGCCAACTTCCAATCATCTGGGACCTCCCAGAGAGCCAAGACTGTTGGTAAATGATGGAGAGCAGCTTTGCAAGCTCTTGCACCAGCTCCCTCATCACCCTAGGATGGATCCCATCTGGTCCCATAGACTTTTGAGGATCCAGGTAGCTTAATAAGTCACTATTTCCTCCTGGATTACAGAGGGCCATTCGGCTTCCTATCTCTGTCCACCAGCTCCAGAGTCCAGTTGTCCTGAGGGCAACCTGTCTTACTGGTGAAAACTGAGGCAAAGAAGATGTCCAGTACCTCAGCCATCTCCTTATCTCTGTTAACTATATTCTCCTGCAAGTCCATCAAAGAGTGGAGGTTTTCCTTGCCCCTCCTTTTGTCATTAATGTATTTATAGAAACACTTTTTGTTATCCCTAACAGAAGTAGCCAAATTGACTTCAAATTGCACCTTTGTTTCTCTGATTTTCTTTCTACATGACCTAACTATATTCTTAAACTCTTTGTGGGTAGCGACTCCTTTTTTCTACAGTTGGTAAGCTCTCTTTTTCTTCCTAATTTCTTTAAGAATCTCCCTGCTCAGCTAGGCCAGCTGTCTTCCCCACCAGCTCGCCTTGTGGCAAACGGGGACAGCCTGTTCCTGTGCATTCAGGACTTCCTTCTTGAAGCACATCCATCCCTCCTGGACCCCTTTGTTTTCAAGGGCTGTTTCCCACGGTGCACTCTGGACCAGTCATCTGAGTAGGCTGAAATCAGCCCTCCAGAAGTCCAGGATAGAGGTTTTATTGATGACCTTCCTTGCATCCCTGAGTATTGAGAACTCTATGATTTCATGGTCACTGAGCCCCAGATGGTCTCTGACCACCACATCTCCTACCACCCTCTCTCTGTGAACAGCAGGTCTAGTGGAGCCCCACGCCTGGTAGGCTCATTTACCAGCTGAAGCGGGAAGTTATCCGCTGTACACTCTAGGAATCTCCTAGACTGCCTCTTCTCTGCTGTGTTGAGTTTCCAGCAGACATCCAGCAGATTAAAGTTGCCGACAAGAACAAGGGTTAGTGATTCTGAGACATCCGCCAGCTACTTGTAGAATAACTCATCACCCTCATCATCCTGGTTGGGTGGTCTGTACATACAGTCATGTTGGCTTTATGCCTTGTCACATTACCCATCACAGTGCTGTATTCTGGGGACTGTTGAGGCATGACCCCAGGACAAGTGCTCTGTGTCCATATGTAGGAAAAACCTCATGTCTGAGAAATAGTAAGTTGTTTATAAGGGAAGGCTTTGCATGGAATTGCTGAGCTATGCCCTGGTAGCTCCTATGCTGTGACAGGCCAGAAATACTTTTTGCTGGCACAAGAGTGTGATATCAGCCCGGAATGACTAATCTAAAAAGACTTGATGTGTTCTGTATCCTTTTGAATGGCTTTGTTCATTCAGATGGTGGTTGAATTGTAATCTTGGGCAATGATTTAAATATGAAGTAGTCCAAAACCAATATGGTTATCTAGTGGGTTTCAGTGATCTTATGAAGCAGTGTATTTTGAATGGATATCTCATTATAAAGGTGATAATGACCTAATTATTGGTGGGTGGAAAAAAGAGGAATGAAGTCAGAAGCGATAAATAGTATGTGCATGTGCAGTTCTATGCTTCATGTAAAATTTGTGTCCTTTTGAGATGTACATGAGTATATGCTTGAAATTAATTTTCTTCCATGTTTATAGTATATCACTGAGACTTTCAGCTGGTGCATTCTTGGCTGTTACTCTGTGTTTGATAGCCTTCCGTGGCAAGTTATTACTGTTTATCGCTTTTTGAATTTTCCTACTGCCATAACCACGTGTTTTTCTTATGGATTTGTAGATGGCTGCATTACTTAGAACAGTTATTGACTCTGTTTTTATGTGCAGTCTCTGCTGGCTGGATAACTGAGGGTGTACTTGGAGAATCACAGCAAAGCAGTTGATGAAATTCCTGTCCCTGAGTCAACAGTTCCCACCTCCAGTGTTGTCGAACTTGCTGTTAACTTGCTGAGTGTGTTTCAAGTTCAGGAGAAAAAAAAAAAAACAAAAAAACCTACACTCTGAAACCAAACGATTTTTTTATGTTTATGGCATAGAGATGGTTAATTTGGAATTGGAGTGGAAATGATTGACTTATTAACCTTTCTTTACTGCCCAGGAGAATGAATGTTCAGATGATTAGATCTTGTAGGGAGAGAAATAATGTATTTGTAAAGGTATGAGGTGTGTGAATAGCAATGGTGTTAACCTTTCTTCAAAATTATAAGAAAAACTTTCCATATATGTGTTACTAGTATGACGCTTTGAATATTACATTTTCTCATTTTGTATTTTTACAGTAACAGTTTTTCCCTTTTACTTGGGTTTGAAAAAGCTCAGTGACAGGAATAGAACAGTTCCTGGATTCAAAATAGAGTGGTAAGTTTTGCTTGGCCTGTTTAAAAATATTACTGATTTTATATTCCTTGCAGGATCAGCACAGAGAAAAGGATAATGAAAGAATTTCACAGTGTTCCTTAAATGAGTCTTATATAAATAAAGTTTAAAATTAATTAGGACCTACCTTTTAAGCACTTGTCAGATGTTCTCAGCGTCAGGTTTTTTTCCCATTTAATGTTGACTTTATATCATATCAACTGATATTTTCAGAACCACCTTGGGTACCCCAAGGCTCATTGGAAGCCAATGGGCCTTACGCTCCAAAATGGCTGTTGTTGTTGGATGGAAAGGCATTTAAGGATTTTAAGAATTTTCCCTCCTGGTCAGAGTAGCTGACAAGATTCAGGACAGGAGCAAGGTTAAAATGCACCAAAGGGAGGGGAAGGCTCAGTGTGTCTGCTCATGCAGGCAAGAATGAAGATGTATTTCTGAGAATACGGAATCAGAATGAGGGTCTCTTTATTCTTCTCTCTCTACATAACGAGGTGGCTTATGGGTTGTCTTGACTCCATGTCTCCAGCAGTGTCAGGCACCTCTGTGCAGCAGAAGTCCCTGCAGTCCCAGGCCCCATGTGCTCCAGGATCACCCTGTCCGGCAAGTGCTGGCTGTGCCTCTGGGAGCTGGGCAGTCACTACTGACTTGCTTTGCAGAGGAAGAAACTGAGGCACGTAGGAAAGGCGAGTGCCTTCCCTGTCTCACACAGCAGGTCTGCAGTAGGATATGACTCTTCTTTTCCAGGTTCTGCTTAATCTTCACCACTAGAACTACCACTTTTTGGTAGCCACTTTGAAGTCCTTGTCATCCAGCTGCTGATTTCTTTTACTTTTTTCCTTCATAGATTTGGTAGGTTCATTAATGGAGGTATGCTCTGTTGTTTCTCCTTATACCGTGAGAGAGCAGTGTGAGTTGGAAGATGCCTATTTGAGCTTCCAGTAGTAACAGCAGTCTTCCTGAGAGTCGTGGAGAAAACCACCAGGAATGTACTCATATGCATGTATGACTTTTTAATACACATAAACACACAGAGATATGTACATATGTGTACAGTATGTATGTAGGTCTGTATATGTGTCATTCCAAAGTCAGAGCACTCTTGAAATGGAAATTGCCTCAGCTAGAAATGAGAGGTAGCTCCTGCTGACAAATAAAACCACGTTTTTAGGAGCTCTAGTAGCTGTGCTTCAGAACAGTGTGTCACTCTTCCCGGTATCCCTCAGATGACAGCCACCACAGCAAAGGCTGGATGTGAAGAATACATTTTCCTGTGTCTGTATCCTGGGCATTAGGAAGACTCTAAAGCTCCCAACAATAGCAGAATACAGAGCTGCCAGCAGGCAGCCTAAGTGGACAAGTATAATCATGTACTGCTCAGCTTTCAAGGAAATTACAGTTGGTGCACTGACTTGCTCATAATAGCAATGGCATTGTTTAGCTTAATAACTTACCAGCTCTTCAGGAACCAACTATTGATCACTGTCATCATACATTGCTAATCATTCTGTTCTCAAATTGTCCCAAGATGACCTGTCACATCACTTATTAAACTGGCAAACTGAGTGTACTATAATTTTTTTTAATCTAGGAAGAATAATACCGCCCACCTTTTTTGTTCTCTTGTTTTGCCATTGTCTTTGTCATATGTAATTGTGCCTGTAGATTTTTTAAAACGTTGGGTTGAAAGGACATCGTCAAATTGTGTTGGGATTTTTTAGATTGATAGAGTTTTTTGTTAAATTGCTGTTTTTTTGTGATAACTACTAGGTAACTGAATCTGAAACCTGCTTTTTAAGGATCATTTGTTTTTCATAAAGCATTTGGGGCAGGTGGTAATTTTTTTGTGGTGCTTACCTGGACTCCTGTCAATCACTAGTAAGTGTAGCCTGACAATGGCCCTCTGCAGTAATGAAGAATGATTATCCCTGTTATATAAATGTTGAATTTAGGCACCGGAAGGTTGTGTGATTTACCCAAAAGCATTCAGGAAGTTGTGGAAGAACAAGACAGAGAAGTAAGCTGGTCTGAGTCCTCATCCCATTAGGCCGCATATACATGCTGAATGCGTTCTGGCTTTGTGTCAAAGGGTTATTTGAGAGTTCTGAGCTCCTGCCACGGAGCAGCCTTGTAGCATTTTTTCTGATGGAAAGAGACCACAGCTTTGTTTGCAGACATTGAGATGGAAGATCCTAAAACAGTGCAAAACACCAAACCTGTGGGGACACCTTTTTGTGGTCAGGATTGTGCAGACATGCAAGTAATGGGGGCAGATCTCCAACCTGTTCCATGCTTAGGACTGAAATGGTGGATCTGTTAAAAGGGGAGGGGGAAGCAGATGGTTCTGAGTAGTGCAGGCAGCTGAAGGATAGTATTTCGTGATCTCAGGAATTCTGCAAACTGTGGGGTGGGCTATTTTTATTAGACTGGAACAAGTACACCAAGATTTAAATGCCCATTTTTGTGTTTTTGTAATTGTTTGCTTTGGTTTCATCTGTCTTTGTCTTGAGAAAGACAATTGTATCTCTTGATCAGTGACGATGAGAATTAAAATAGGAAGGAGCCTTCTGCTGCAAGATTTATTGCCTGGCACATCTACGTTGTCTGATGAAGTGTCATATTTCGTTATGTTTTGAGAACACACTGTCTGACAGTGGTATCTCTGAACTGCATGAGAAGACCTTTGGCTGCACCTATGCTTGTCAATTATAGTGATATTATTCTGTCTCAAATTATGTAGGTCTTTATATATTTGTATTGAAAAATTTAGGTCCAGCCTCTGCTAACAGAAGAGATCAGGTTGTTATAAAATGGTGGTCTCTACAGAGACTTGTTTTTGCATGCACTTCAAATACATCAACTACTTCTGACAGAAAGAAGTGAGAAAAATGCTACATAACTATATCTTGTCTCCAAGATCAGGTTTCATAGGGAGGAAATACCTGAAGTTTACATATGTGACTTTTCCACGGGAATGTTTCCCACTTCTCCAGGAGTTTGTTGTCTCTCTTTGAAAACAATTGTTCAGATAATTCCCTGCTGCAAAGTTGTCCTGTTTTATTTGCTCTATTGCTGTAGGACTAACAAACGGTGCTCAGCGCAAACTCCAGGGTTTTACCAGTGTGCTGCATTTTGCATTTTACAAAGTTGAAGGATGTTGCCATGTGAAAAGATAGAATAGAATGGAATAGAATTGAAAATCCTAAAACCTCTTATTAAATAATGCTAATCTGTTCTTTAATACATTGTAACCACTGTGCAGTGATTTACCTTACTGTGTGTCTGAGTTGGTGGTTATCCTTGACCAGAGCTTTTCCTTGAAGGAAATATTTTTCTTTATTATGTCTACAGATGCAAGAGTGGAAATGTCAATACCCAAGCCAGTGATTTTGTTACAAATGTGTTTGGTATGCCTTGATGACCCAGTTCTATGCCTGGCAAAGTTGGTCTCTGTTTTGATGTTGGCGAGTTAGAGCCCAGGCTGAAAAATTCACGTAAGAGGAAATGTTTCTGCAAAAGCCTGTTCAGGCAAGTTGGACATTGGTATGTTTGAGGTACACCGTGCTGCATGTACAATGCATTAGGATTCTTGGATTAATTCATGTTATATTAAAGACAGGTCTTGATTATCTCTGGTGAATTGTGTGAATGCTGAAAATCCTGTACTAAGGGGACAAAACATCCCATCTAGATCTATATGAGCAGTTTGGAAACAACATGGCATTTTGTTTTTGGTTCCTCAGCTTAGGAAACTCAGCAGGTGACAGAATTGCTGATGGTTCTTTCCCCAGCATCACATTTCAGACTCATTTATATGGTTTCTGCTACTTAAACTTTTATTTTGCCAAGCCTCTCCCATCCCTTTGTTCTCCTGGCTAACTGATGCTTGTGGTACTTCAGCCCTGTTGCAGGGAAACTCCACCACGGTGTGAAGCCATTGTATGTTGTGAACTGTGAAGATGCTGATACTCAGTGTGATGGTTGCCTAAGCCTTGCTCTGTTACCTGTTACCCTGATGCCTCTCTGGTTGTAAGATTCTGTTCAATGCTGGTTTGTTGAAGAAGAAAATCCATGGTGGCTGCATGCCATCATTTCAAAGAACAGCTATTCACCAGCCTCTTGATGAAGAGGTTTAGAAAGAAATTATTTTGCTCCTTGGGCATGAAAATGCTGGTTAAGAGAGTAACTGGCACAGGACTGCCTTTGCCCTGGGAGATTGGCCAGAGAGATTTTTATTTCCATTTAAGCTGTGGGTCTGCACCCTCAGTAGGCTTTTTCATTGATGTTTTGTTTACAGCTGTCAGTGCTGCTCAGGAGCAAGCTGTGATGTCTCACACTGAAAATAGTCCATGATGCCTTAGAGCGGCTCTCTGGCTGCTTGGCAGTAGTGGGCTGCCATGCTGGGAGACGGAGGATGCAGGCAAGAAAGGATGTAAGGCTTACTTCTCTTGTGTAAGCGTAGGTGAGGAGATCGATCCCATGGATACAGGTGACATCAGTGCTGACCTCTTTACACTGCCTTTGTTTAGAGCAGGAAAGTCTGAAGTTTTCTACTGCTCGAATCGTTGTGGTAAAATCATCCAATCATTTTATCTTCACCAAAAACCTGCCTCCAAAATGAGGCAAAATTTGGTGAAGATAAAATGATTGGACTTTGGCTCTTTTTGGAGCCTTGTTGTGTCCTTTTTTCAGCTAGCTTGTATGGTTGTATTACAGCTGGCTGTGATACAGGCTTTTTTCAATCCAGGCAATACTCTCAGGCAAGGAAGAAGTTAACAGGATCATGGCCCAACACGGGATGGTTTTTGATAGACAATGAGCAAGCTAAGGCTGTGTAACAGGATAAATCTTTATTCAATTATAAGCAGTGGCCATATTGACATGAACGTAATTGCACTGGCTAGACTTTTTCCCTATCTGTTGATAGAGTCAAGTGTTACTTTCTTTTCCCAATACACTTATGTTTAGTTTTTAAAGTTGAAGATGCTGCCCACTGTTCACACAGCTCTAGAATGAAGCCTCATGCACCAGCTAAAATTTCACAGCAGTTGTTGATTTGCTTTTTGCAGGCTCAGATGAAACTGAAGCTTATTTTACAGAAATCCAGTAAATTATGCCTCAGCATTTCTTTGGGCAGGTCAGTAGTGACTGGCTTGGAAACCTTGGCATACTCTTGAATTTCTGTTGTGGTGAAAGCTTGCCTATGATTTAGTCTAAAAGATTCTCTTACCCTCTTTGCATCATTTACACATCTCAGCACAAAAAAACCCACCTTGACATTGTGTGAGCTGATTTCCATGAAGGTGTAACACCCTTCCCTGCAGAGAGTGTGTCCTGGCACTGGAGCTTCCTAGGAAATCTATCAAAACTGCTGCACCCTGGCCTGTGTGCCTTCACTACATATAACAGTGCTATTAAACCAGTAGTAGACATCAGTTCAGGCTTGCTCACTGAAAGATTGGAAGCAACAAGTTCTATAATGTCATTTTTAGTACTTCTACCTCTTCATTTGTATGGCCATGAGGAGCCTCCTTCCAAAATGTTTGTATCCTCCCCATTCTGCAGATGACAGACTGGGAGCATGTTTCCTTCTTGATGCCAAAATCGGCGTTGTATAGTTGCATGGCACCCAACTAGTGAATGCAGTGGCTGCATTCAGAATGGAGAAGTGTCTTTGTAGAATTATCTAGTATTCTGGTTAATTGGTTCATTGTTGGCTTTCTCAAAACCCCATAATGTCCCTTGGTCTTTTTCTTTCCTAATTAACCTCTTTTCCTTGGTCTGGATTGTTGGTCCTTAAGTAAATTACATCCTTCATGAAAACAGTTTCTTCTGCCTAGAAAAGATGCACAGACTTCTCTGTGGACTCATAGCAGGGTTTGTTCTCATGGTTTGTGCTTGTGTCATTGTAAGAGTCCAGAGTGCTTGGGGATTCAGGGATTGTGTTTACTCATTTTCAGAGTAGGATTTTGGTCCCTTTGCTGCCAGTTTGTCTCTGGCTTGCTGCCTTTTGAAAAAGTCTGCAGATTCTGCTCTGACGGTCCCTCAATCTCTTGTCACTCATTCCTTGTCTTGTATTTGTTTCAACATATCAGAATGGTTCTGTTTGCTCCTTCAAGCCCTTCAGAGTCTTGTTATGTCACGGTGTGTGGGAGAGGATTGTATATATTTTTGTGGATGGCAGAATCTTAGAGTCCTTTATCTTTTATATCTCAGGCCGTGGAGGTATTTGGTTCTTTCCAAAATGTGCTGTTTTGAAGAAATGCCTCTTGTGCTCATCTGGCTAAAGCCTTTGCTATGGAAGCAGTGGAGTTGTCTGCTGCAGCTGATGCTCCTTGGGGCAAGGACTGTGCAAGAGGCTGGAATGCCGGTGGTAGGGCAGTGGGCAGGATCAGTGCCATGAGAAAACTTACACTGAAATTACCGGCTTGATACAGGAATTACTAAATCAATTTTTTTAGAAGGATAAACTGTATTGACAAAGCCTTTCGTCTCCCTTTCTCTTCCCCCCCCTACCCTGCTCTCCCTCACACATACACAATCATCTTTTTCATTCTTCTTTCTCTTTAGAGTCTGCAGTAAGCAAATTCCTGCAGAATTCCTGGCATAAGGAAGGAGACTGATAACACTGATGTGTAATACTAAAGCAGGAGCTGAAGCTACAGCCATTTCATAGCACAGGGCTCTTGCAATGTAGCTGGAGGAAGATTCTTGAGAGAAGCCCCAGAAGGGCACTGTGTCCTCTTGCTACATCCAAGTCCAGTTGTGTGCCCGAGTGCCCTGTTTAGGAGAAGGCAGAGGTTGTGTAGTGACTACAGCACTAGGAACCAGGATTCCTGGCTTCTATTCCTCAGCAACCAATTCATTGCAAAGCCTTCGACAAATCATTCAGGCTTAATCCTGCACATACAGCAGGCCCCAGCAAAGTCCTTTCTGTTTTTCATTGGGGACGTAGGATCAGCTTCTCAGTTGCTGCTTTTCTCTCACTCCGGAGGACTGGTGGATTGAAAAATATCTTTATGCAGAAAGTGTGTTAATTTGTTCATGTTTGTGAAGCAGTAGCATGGGCATCACTGTGTGTGTGTGATTTGGCACCCATAAAAGAGGATTGATTGATTGCTGTTCTCAGCTGGATCTTTGGAGCATGGGATTTTTGGCCTCTCTCATCAGAATACAATTTTGCATGATTATAGAGGATAATGCTGAAAATGCCTCTTCACTGGGCTTGCCATATGTCCAGATGGCAAGGTCAGTGTAGCATGGATGTTGCTCAATTGCTTTGTGTGCCAGGGTAAATGCTGCTGCTTCTTTTTCTCTTTATGCTACTGGTACAGCTAGAAACTGACGAATTCTATGGCTGTCAATAAATTCTGAGAGATGGAAATTAATACCTACAGTGAACTATGCTTTTATTGACCTTAAATTAATTTCCCACCTTTTTGCAAAGGTGAATGGCAATGCTTGCTTTTCTATGGTACTTTTGCTTTAAGATATTCAGAGCTGCAACCTGAGAATGAAATGGTATTAAAAACATTCTGTGCTAGGAGTTCATTTCTGGAGTACCTTGTAGATAAAAGGGCACAACTAAAAGGTACTTTAATCTGCAGCCCCCTTACCTTTGCATTTGTCTGTGCTGTGTTTTGTAGCATGTGCAGTTCTGGTTTCTGCCAAGTGCAGCATCTTGCTCTGCTGATTTGTGTGAGCCTTTATTTGCCTGCTGCAGGCAGGGGCAGAAGTGGATTAATCTGCAGAGAAATCCGTTAGCAGGCTTTTCAGGGGATATCAGCTTGAAGAAAACACAACTTGATTTTTGTGTCAGTTGAGCTTTTGGTAATATTAGAGAAAGCATGGTCTCTTTGTAAACTTAGTTCTGAAAGCACAAAGTCTGGTAGGGGAATTTTGTGTGTGTGTGTGGTTTTTTTGTTTGGTTGGTTTTTGTGTTTTGTTTGTTTGTTTTTTGTTTTAGGAAATGTTTTAGTGTAGTGGCACTTCATGCTCTTGCCTATGAAGGGACAGGTTCATTCCAGTGCGTGCACATACTTGATTAACAGGGCTTGAGAGTGGACAGGCCTTGCTGAAAAAATTATTTAAGTAAAATAAAAGACAGAAGAGCAGAACTGTTACCTTCTGTTCCCCTCATGCTGGGACAGGATGCTCCCTTCCTTTCTCCTCAGTGAATGAAAATAGTGTCCTGGCTCCTACAAAAGGTCATTTCTGGGATCTTGGAGGGCAATGGTGCAAAGAGCATGGGTAGCCCATAGTCAGAAGCTTGAAGATGGCTTTTAGTTGGTTGGGAACTATGTGCCTCTAAATATTGCTTTACTGGTGTCTCTCCAGCTTTACAGTTTATCTGTTGTCTCTGACTGCATATGAGGCAATGGACTGGAGCTGCCAGCGGTGCTGGGAATTCCTGGTCCTCATGGAACTTCACCCAGGGATGTACCTGCTAGCGCCCGTGTCCCACCCCTGTGCTGGGGACACAGTCCATATCCACAGAGAGTCTCTGAGGTTGATGCACCAGGTCTGGTCTGAGTTGTCCCCCCAGATAATAATGATGATGATAATAATAAGAATGATGTCATACTGTTCCTGGCAGTCACCTCATGATGTGCTTTGGAGCCCTTGTGCAGCAGGCCCCTGTTCTCTAAAGAGATTCCCCTTATTTTGATCTAATGCTTATCTAAATATATTTTTTTTCTTCCTGAAAGTATAGGAGTCTCTTGCTTTCCTGTCTACTCACTCCCTCTCTCAGTTGATAGAGTCCTCCTGCCTTGAAGAGGAAGGCTGTCGAAAGGAGCCTGTTTGCTGCAGTTCTGCCTGAAGGCACCAATACCCTGTGGGTAAGGTGTGGGATGTTTTAGGGTAAGTTGGCTGGTTTGCTTGTCTCAGAAGAACTTGAAAGTAGTTGTGACCTTCCAGTTTTCTTCCCACCTCCTTGGGGTTGCCCTGAGTATTTCTCACCGCAGAAGCGCAGGAAGGCTTATCCCCAGCAGAATGGGCATCAGAAAAAGGGCCAGGAAGAAAGTCTTTGCTCTGATTCTCCAACCACTGCACTGGACAAGCACTTTAAGATGCACTTAAATGTAGCCCAGTGTTGACTGGATGGGTTCAGTATTTTTATTAAAGCCTACCCAAAAACTAGTGGAAGATCTTGGACTCTTGTACACTGCTAATTTTTTCCCATTATTTTTACTGGAGTTTCACCCATAAAGTAGTTTTTTGGTCATTTTATGTTAATTACCTTTTCTTGCCACTAAAGCATTTTATGATTTAGGGCTTTGTTTTCAGGCATGATATGAAAGCTAACTACTTCCTTCTTGCATCCCCTCAGTAAGAAAACACAGGACTTAATCTTTCAGAAAGAGAAAAGCAAGGAAAATTTTTAAATGCGTAGAAATCTTTGGTAAGTCCCTAGATTTGAATTTATTTTTCATAGCATAATGACAACAAAACATTAGAAGCTAAGCTCCAGACTCCATAGCTCTATCTCTGTGGACACAGTTTTCTGTTTGATTGTTTGCCCTCACTGGGTTTAATTTTGCAGTTACAATTCAGTGTGTGCCTGAGCATGTTCCATAATTAAGGTATACTGTTGATATTTATTGTTTATAAATAGTGTGTATTTGTCTTGTTTCAGCCCTGTGACTTGCTTTGATTATCTTCTAGAAAATTAAGCTGTATATTTTCTCCCTGTCTCTTTCTTCACATTCTGTCTTGCCTTGATTTGGTAAGAGAAGGAGAAACTATGTCAGGAAACTTGGGAGCGCTAGTTGCAATGGGAAAGCATGTGACAGTGTTTTACAGAGATTCCAGCCTAAAGACAGGCTACTGTCTGAGCAGTTTGGAAAGAAAAGGTTATTGCTTTCTCATCAAGTGTCGGTGTTATACAACCAATGGAACATCAGCTCTTGGACACATCACTCATGCAACACAAGACTGACAAAGCTGAGAGGAGTCATATTTCAATTCTGATCAAAGTAGTTGTTAAAATTTTATCTGAACTTCCTGCATGGTCTAGGCAGTAAGGACTGGAGTCCTAGAAAATGCAATACTCCACAGTGCAGTGTAAATCCCAGATAATTTGAGAAGGTCTCCCTGTAAGCAATGGCCTTGATAGTATGGTGTGCTTTTATAACAACTTGGTTTATGTTCGATGGTTGATTCTGCTCCAGAGTCAGCATGCATCATTCCTGTTGCGTTCCGTTAAGGGTAAATAAAGGAGCGGCACACTTCTGAGCAGGGTAAAGCAGAAATGGCATTTATTGCCTGGAGGGAAGGGTTTAAATAGGGTCTAAGGGGAAGGTTCTGGAACTTGGGTGGAGTCTAGGGCAGTACAGGGGCGGAACGCAAGATAAAAGGGAATAAGAGGTGTTAACAAATACAAATAAGGGAAACAGGAAGAAGGACAAAACCTTTTAAGGAAATGGTGCAATGCACCAACAAGGAACCAATCAGAACCAAGGGAAAACTGACCAATAGGAACATTCAAATTTTTACAATTGGAATTATGACTATTCTGACAAATATTAGTTTAACTGTAATAATAAAGAACCATAAACATTAAACTGTGAGCTTTCTTTCGTGTTTCGTTTCCACAACGTGGGAGGTTTCTCATTGGAATCTCCTTATGGTGTCTCAGAGTCGCTTGATCTTTAAGATTATTTTTCCACTCTGTGTGATTTGACATTGGTACCACCACATCCCCTCCTTTTTTGTTTTTTGATGGAAAGAAAACGGTTGAAGCACTTTTTAAAATTAAATGCTTAAAACAACTTATGAAACATGAAAGAGACAAAAAGATTAGTAACAACACAAAAATCCCCATAACTAAAAGTACACAAAAGCACTTTAGGCCCAGAGAGAGATTTAGGTCTGGAAACCAATCAAAAATACCTTTTGCTGGATTGTCGACTTTGATTTTCAGGTCTTTAACCATGTTCTTCAAACTTTCAATCCGAGAATGGATAGTTTGGGACTGGGTGGAGAAGTTCAGGCAGCACATGCCTTTGAACTCCTCACACCCATGTCCATTCACTAAAAGGAGAAAATCTATTGCTGCGCGATTTTGCAAGGTTACTCTTTCTAAAGTTTTGGTGTCAGTAAGCAAACCTTCTAAGGCATCTGTTGTGGCATTCACTTCTTTGGACAGCCAGCAACCTAGCTCATTTAACAAGTTGAGGGCATGAGAGGCCCCCAACTGTGGGAGAAGGATGGATCCCCACAGGTTTTGCTGGGCTGTCCAAAAGTGAATCACTGACTCACAATTTGGGGTAAATGGGAGATAATCTTTGTAACTATCAACATCTCTTTTAAAATTTTTATGGTGTGTGCGCCGAGTTAGGTTTGCTGCCATTGTTTTATTGGGTGAAAATAATGTCAATTGACTGATAGTGCATGGTCCTCCAAAGGCGCCTTTCGGGATTTCTTTCCATACTCTATTTCCACAAATTAAAAATGCCTTTGGGGGAAGCACCACAGTTTTGGTAGGCGCGACCATGGTGATCACCGATTCCAAAGATTTGTTACACCAAGACCCAAATTTTGAATATGCGGTCGAGTTAGGATTTGGGGCCACATCAACGTGACTATTAGGATGCACGTTTTCCGCTTCTCAGAAGTAAAAATACTCGGCAGGCATAGATCCGAGAATTTCAAGTTCTTGCGGCGTTGTTTCTTTGTACACAAATCGCATTGGTATCTTAGGTGGAACTGAATGCTTATGAGGCGACTGGGTGTCCAAGACGTAACAGTGGGCAATTGGGTTGTGCTCGAAATCGTAATCTGTGCACCAGGATGTATAATTTTTTATAAAAGCTGCCCAATTTTGCCTACGCCATGGTACACCTATGAGGCATGATTTGAAGGGATTCCCTGGGTCTGTCACCGATAGACACAGTGAATCTCTTCCAATTGCCTTTGCCAATGCAACCCACATATTACCTTGGTCACCGGTAGCCCATCGAGAAAAACCTTCGAAATCATCTAGGCCTGCCACTGGTCGGTGTCTCACCATGTTCGGGTTGGTACCATTCATAGTAGGAACTGGTGTCGAAGCCCACGGGGGGAATCTGGTCGGCCTTCTTAATCTTTGCCAGGTGTTGGGCCTTTGAGAGAGCATTTTAGAGGTGGAGGACGGGACAACGACGATGACAAAGGCAGTCTGAATGGTTTTACTGTACTGGCGGGGACCCATCTCGGTCCAGTCCCTGGGGAGATATAGGCATAGCCCTTTCCCCATGTAATAATGGGAAAAGGACCTTCCCATTGTCCAGATTGAAGATTTTTATGCATCACTTCAGCTTCGAGATTATCTAGGCCTTTTTTAGCGGCGAAATGTCTTTGAACTGGTGTC
>VWZF01004873.1:1155615-1193540 GCA_013396755.1 Sclerurus mexicanus | reverse complement strand
GGCGGGGCCATTTCGCGGTGCCACAGGGACAGAGGCGGCGGTCGGTTGCCACAGAGACAGCGCGGAAAGCCACGACAAGCTGCTGGTCGGGCAGAGAGCTCGGAGCTTCAATGCCCCGCCAGGCCCGTCCGAGGAGCCATCAGCCCACCGAAGGGCCACCTCTAGGAGCACGGGGTGGGCAGGTGGGAACCCGCATGAAGGACTCGGAGGAAGGGACGCCCTGTCCAGACCCCTCCCAGGGGAGACTCAGCCCCAGAGCACCTTTAGGATCGGGGGTGTCACTGCGTTCGGGGGTGTGGGACACACGATGTGCCACAGGGGAAGAGCATTTGGGCATTGCACAGGACTCATTGGGCGGTGTTTAGGGCAGGAACAGGAGAGATTTAGATGACTTGTGGAGAAACGAGTGTGGGATATGAGAACGAAAAGGGCTGATGGCGTGTAAATGGTTTGTGATGGTTTGGCTATGCCCTGCACCTGTTCAGTGCAGCCTGTCCCATCTTCTCATTAAACTCCTTTCACAGTTTGTCCTGGGTGAGGAACTTTCATTACCAAATGCAGGGGGTGTGGAGGGGTCCGGGTGCCAGCAGCTGAGACTCACGCCCATGGAGCAGCACCTGGTGTGGGCATGGGCGTGCAGGTGAGTGTGAACAGTCACGAGGGTGCAGTGGAGTAGCCAGCAAGGGGGCCTGGGAGCTGGGAAAAGGCTGTGAAGGAGGAGACAGCTCCCAGGGGGACCAGAGGAGAGGCCCATCCAGCTGCCAAAAAGACTGAGAGACGTAGGGGTCCCAGAGGGCAAGACCAACACAGGGAGTCAGCTACTGGGGGACCAAGAGGACTGGAAAGGTTGGGACTGAGGGGCAGCAACTGGGCAGACAACCTGAGCCCACCTGCTGGAGGAAGACATGCTGTACATGTGTGTTGTATACACATATAAATACACATCTATACATGGATGCTCACTGGCACACCTCCATCCTGCTCAGACAAAGCAGGGTGTGTGATGAGGCCGGTGGCACTGTGTGTGAGTGCTCTGTGTGGCTGGACATGCAATCCCTGTCCATGTTTAAGTGGTGTGTATGTGAATTTGTGCATGTGCCTCCTGGGAATACAGTCTATTGCATGGGGGCATGGAGCTACAGCAGCCTCACCTCTCTCAGGCTGCCAGATCTCACCCAATTTTCCCATATCAATAGATGTGTATATTTGTATATATTATACATATCCATATCATATACGTAGGTTTATTTCATAGGGCTTCATATAGAAGAACAACATTTCTACGCCTAGAATTGAGATAAGGTAGAGTAAAGCAGACAGACAACAGCTTTCTCCCAAAGCATTTGCACCAAAAACTAAATAACAGTTGCTCTTTTCTTTCAGAGCTTTCACATTTCTCGCAGCCTACCTAAGCACATCTGTACTGCAGCAGGAGGTCTCATTACAGTATTGGTTGGCATGCTTGAGATACCTTGACTCAAATTAGCACACGTAAGGGTGGCAGCAGAGATCTTCAAGTTCTCCTGGTTTTGATAGAAGTCTGCTTTCAGGTGCAGCTGAGCTAATGCAATGGTTCAAGGAAAAATGCCTGTTTCCTAGCTCTCCGCTCTTCTGCTCCCTTCTCTCCACCATTTTCAGGCATGGTGAACTATGTTCATTCTGCGTGTCTTGTGATACCCTGCCCTAAAAGGCCACCACGGATGGTGACTTTTTGGATTACAGGCATCGCCTGCAGGCAAGGATTTGCAAAAGCTGGGGGTTTGTGTTAGGTGTGGCTGTGAGGCAGCGTATGGAACTGAGTGAGGCAGGTCCAGGCTGTCTGGGTGTGTGTGATCACGGAGAAATACATGGAAGCAGCAAAAAGCACCAGTTCAGACTGTCTGAAAACAGAGATCTGAAACCAGGCTGACATCAGGTGCTGGTAAAATTAAAACAGAAGATAGCTTTATTTCTGACAACTTCGGAAGCCCTGAGTATTTTAGTAATCTGAGTTAATCCAGGTGGAGGGTGTTTATTCCTAAACCAGTGATACAGAATTTTGAGAAGAATTTTACATCATACAAAAGTGAGGCACACCCCCAGCATGTTTTTAAACACAGCCTCTAAAGATGATGACAACATTGAAGGCTAATGAATGACCCTGAACTGGGGACTTGAGGAGTGGGAGTGGACAGGGTGAACAGATCAGGGGTCACGTTGTGATTGGGTGAAATTCAGGTTTGGGCATACTACCACTAGCTCTTGTTTTCCCCAGCAGGATGCCAGAAAATGGTATCACGATAATACAGCCCTTTCTAAAAAAGGCCACGGAGCCAGACTGCTAACCATATTTAGCACTACTAAATTGCAATTGGCACCAGCAAGCCTTGGTTGTCACCCACTGACATTTTGTTCAGCCCTAAAAATGAAAACAGTTGCCTGCACTGTTTCAAGTTATGAAAGTCACTGGGGAATCACAGATAGGGAAAGAGAAAGATAAGACAAAGTAAGAAGTTCATTGGGACTCAGGATCTCAGAGCCACCTCAGCCAAATGGGTTGTTCTGTGTTTCTGAGGTGGTGAAAGGTGGCCACGTACAGCAGCAGGGTCACAAGAGGTGTCTGCAGCCATATGGGGTGAGAACCCACCAGGGAGAAGCAGCGCCTGCCCTGTCTGCACCCCTGAACCTCACTGACACATAGTACCTGTTTGTCTGTACTCACCATCAGTGTGAAATGCTCACCATGAAACTCACCGTGAAATGCTTTAATGAGTCCATGCTGACAGTAAAACAGGCCTGCTCTCCTTTGCCCCTTTGCTTCCCCAGCTTTGGCTGAGGAAAGGTGACACTGAGATCTGTACCCTCAGGCTGGCCCTTGGTGGCTGGTGGGACCTTTTCACTGTGCAGTGAAGGGACTGGAGCTGGGGAGTCTCCTGGGAGTCCCCAGGAGGTGGGCAGGCAGATCTGCCTGGCTGCTCAGGTCTGGGCCATTCCTATTCTCTTTTCTCTCCACCCTGCCTGGACCAGATTGGAAACCCGCCATTGCTGTCTGCACCAGCTGCTGAATCTGGTGACAGTGGGAACTGGAATGACAATTCCAACAGCAAAAACCACAAACTGGCGTGGGCACCAAGGGGAATTAAGTTGTAAAGGGCAAACCACCATCAGAGAGCAGCAGGGAGCTGATACAGGGCTCTGGGAAAGGTTTTGATCTTCTCCTCTCATACAGGGAGTACAGAGTGTTATGGATTCTGCTTCTCATCTTGTCTGTGAAATACCACTCCAGAAATGACAGTGTTAACAAATACAGTGAAAGAGACTGCTCTGTAAGCTGAGCTGCATGGTCACATGCACAGGTTTTATTTTTAACATCTCAAAACTACTTGATGTTTCTGCCTGGGCTTGCTCGGTGTCCTCCTGTTCTCTTCTCTTTCTTTGCTTGCAGCTCTCCCTCACCCACCTGACTTCAGCCCAGCTGAGCACAACCAGGAGAGCAAGTGTTTGGTACATACTCAGGGACTCTATGATCAAGGTAAGGCTTTTTACAAACCTTATGCAATGTAATGATTATCGAGCTATGAAAATCAACACATCTTCAAAACAGCCTTAGTAATTAAGATGAAGTAGAATAATCATGAGATGTCTTAAATGATACCCTAAAAGAGAGGCAGCTGGTAACTGTGAGCACTTCTGTGACATACTACTCTAAAAAAACCCCTCCATAATATATTCAGGGAATTAGCTGTAGTTTGCAGTACTGTATCCAGGGTTTTAAAAAACTAAGATGCGGATTGTAAGATGGGAGCCTCAGCAGCAGGTAAGATGATAAATCAAAAATTCAGTTTCTGAAATTCTGAGAAAACTGAGAAAAGTAAGATCAGGAGATACAGTAAGGGTCAAGGGAGAGGCAAGAGCAATCTCATGGCAAAAATGCTCAGACTTAAAATCTAATGAGTTTTGTAGATTCAGACTGCAAACATTATTTTGGCAATCCTGACTGAATGAATGATGAAGTAAGAATTAAAAGAGTTACAGGTACTACTATACCACTTAATCTTGTGGCTGCTTAGCAATTTTTATTCATGAATCTCTTCTGGTTTTGTTTTGTTTTTAATGACTTAGATCTTAACCAATAGCTCTGAAATTCTCTAAACTGGGCACCTGCCTTGGGCTGCCTTATGTTTTGCTTAAAGCCATTCACTAGATTATGTCAAGAAGTTTTCAGAAAAGTATGTTAATGAGATTGTAACCAGAGCATAAAATAGAACCTGAGTCCAAAGAGAAAAAACATGGTTTGGACCATTCCTTTTTTTTTTTTTCCCCTCAAACTGCAAATAAACTGGAAAAAGCACTTTCAAAGCACTTGCTGAACTCAAACCAAGACCAAACTGACTTCCAAGTTCCTGATGCAGAGTGAGAGTTTGCCTGACTGTGTGTCTACCAAGGACAGCACAGGGTCCCCTCACACGCCCAAGGAGCAGCAGAGCAGCTCCATGTCAGAGCCTCCTGTCCTGTCTGTCTCCCACACAACTCCCCAACATACCCAGCACAAGATGCTGATGCTGGGCTATCCTGCACCATGCCACCAGCTCCAGGGACCACTTCAGCACCTGGAATTTTTGGGTGGGTTTGTCGTAGGCGAGCTATGGCTACGTTGCACCAAGCGGGGAGGAGCAAGAAATATTGCTGATCTGGGTCTCATAGCAGGGAGTGCACTGTGGGGTTTCCACCAGCAGTGTCCTGTGTTATCTGTGCCTCACTACTCCAAACTCTCCCCTGCTCCTCCTGGAACAGCGCCAGTGCATTTCACCAGACAGAAATTGCATGAGCAAGTTTTGGTGCTACTTTACTGCCTGTGTGCAGCACAGATTTTCCAGGCCAGGAGGAGGCCTGATGGTATGACAGCTTCTCTTGAGCTTCCTGGTCCTGCATGTCAGGTTTAGGGAACTGAAGAGAAGCTGATGCGCTACTGTGAGAAGAACCTGAGTAGCAGTAGTGTTCTGGAAGGAAAGCAAGGAACATCAATTGAAGTCTTTGCCCAGCTGATGGATTATACCGTGGACTGAATTCATCACTGAAATTTCAAAACTTTTTTTTTCAGTATAAAGCAATTCCAACCTCTTCGGTAACTCTGCACTAGTGGTTATTGTCATAAAACACTACAGCCTCAGCCAGATGATCCCCAGTTGAAAAAAAGAGGGAGTATCTCCATAACAGTCACAGCTTCATCCTTTCATCTTTAGGTTTATCTAACAGGTCAGTTGTCTTCTGGAAAATCTTTTCCCTCCTAGTGTCTTATACTGAGAATTTGAGGTTCACCAGGGTTGCCCTGGAATCAAAGTGCCTCTGTAAAATCCATGTGAACCTGTTCAAGGTCACTTCAAAACTAGGTCTTGCTCATGCTCGCTAGAAGGTTATTAATGTTATTGATCAAGATTTTATCTATACTTTTTATTATCTCTTTTCACCTACCCTGAGCTGTACCATGTTCACTGCCTGACTCATTTAAATCTTGGCTGACAACATGTATGTGCAAGATCAATCCAAATGGCAACTGCAGAGCAGGTGTGCCAGAAGGACACTGACCTGCTATGCCTAATGCCAAGGCAGTCACCCAAGCTGTTGCTGTCCCTGCTGTGGCTGTTGAAGGCTGCGGTTTGACTTACTTGGGGGTCACTGTGATTCCAAGTGGTGGCATCCTTGGATTTGCTTTTTCTTTTGTATCAAAGGACAGGAGTTTAGAAAACTTAGGCTCCTGAGAGTCATGAACAAATGCAGTACAGTATGGTTTCCAGTGGGCAGCTCAGTTGGTTAGAGCATGGTGCTCATAACAGCAAGGTTGTGGGTTTGATCCCCTTATGGGCCATTCACTGGGATCAGTGGTCTTTGTGGGTCCCTTCCAACTCAGAATATTCTGTGAAATCATAGTGTTTTCATCCTCAGCTCTAGGAAATAAAAATATCTGTTTAGCAAAGGAGACCCACATCTGTTTTCTTGCCACGGTTGTTAAGAAGCAGTGATTGAGGAAGAGTGGTGCATGAAAGGAAAATTTCTAGTTTAAGGACACTTAGATGGTGTCCTAGAAAATGTGATGGAGGCATGCAACTGCAAATGAAACATCAGAACCTGAGCATCTTCATGATTGGCATGTATATTTTCTTATTTGTATAAAATATTATATTTAATTCTACTTATTTTCACCTTTCTATACTTTAACTCCACATTTGCCAAAAAGAAGCAATAGTATCTTTCAACCTCAAGTGCACCTCTGGTACTGGAAAGATAAATTCACTATGGATTGTGAACCCCCTCAGATCTAAGATATTAAATATACTGAAAAACCCTGTAAGAAGAATTAATAACTCTGTATTCACCTCAGGATTTCAATATGATAAAAATTATATAAACATGATATACTCAGTAACAAGGATTAAAACAAGTAGAGAACATCATCTATCTGCCTATGCACTTCAACAAAAGCATTCACATTCCTTCTGTTGTAACATTATATGTAACTTTAATATTCTTGGCTTCAGCATTTGGATGCAAATATTCATGAGATTTTTTTAAGAACTCGTTATCATGTTGTAAAATTCAGAAAGATTGTTTTATGCTCATTTGAAATCTCAGAGGCACTCATTAGGGTCATTATCTGGGGTTTCTGGTGGCCCTTTTCAATGTTTCTTCAAAATGGGAGACATCCCTTGAGTCTGTGCAAAAAGCTCAGGTACGACGTATGACCTTAGTATGACAAATGATCAGTCAAATATAGCACATACCAAATAAGAAAATACTTGTATTATTTTGGCCCACTGACTGCAACTGAATTAAATGTATATTTCCTGAAAATAAATTGTAATTGGTTTATAAACTGTCAGTTATTGTCACGGAACAGATCTGCTCCAGACACAAACATAGCTGCAGTTAAAATAGCAGCTGTATATTTTTAAGCCGTACTTGATTTGCTGTCATGACAGTCTAAAAATAAAGATGTACCAAAGTGGACAGACTGTGGACTGTAATGTGCATCCTAATGGTTTCCTAACCCAGATCTTAAAAAATTTTGCAAGTTGCAGGGAAACAAGAAGTGTACACGTTTAGAGAAATGTTTCAGCACCTTGCGTATCTGTGTGTCACCTGCCTCTGGATGTTAAGTGTCAAACTTACTGAGGCAAAAATTTGTAAACTTCTCCTAGGACTTCTGAAAGTTGTAGTCTGTGTACTGACAATACCATCAACTAAACCACAGAGCTGACTAGATCGATTAAAATACAGAGCTCCTGATGACAGGCATGTCAGAATAGAAGCAGCATTCAAACCCTGATAAATATCAGGAAAAAATTCTCTGTCTCTTCTTCCTGTCCTCTAGCTTCACAGATCTGACAGTGAGAAGAGAGGCACAGATGTATTTTGTCTGAAAAGAACAGCATATACAAATTAGAGATGAGATAAACTCAACTGAAAAATACCTGAATAGTGATTAAGATTGATTCTGCATCTGAATGCTCTGATATGGTCACTTTTCATAAACAAAGCATGCATTCTCTTTCTCTCCACATGATTCAGATGGGGTTTGTTTCAGCATACAGCAACGTGAAAGTCGGCTCCTCTCCAGAAACTTTGCAATCAGTCCTTTCTGTGTTTTGGAGAACAATAAGGCCTGTGCCTTTGATGTATTTTTATTTATCAATTGTTTCTCCCCAAGAGTTAGTTTTGCAGTGGAAAGTATTGTTCACACGACACAGTCATGTTTTTATTGCGGTGTAATGTACCCAGCCTTCCTCTGACCTTATGCGAGTCATGTCTGGGACTATTTTTAGAGATTATATTTGCAGCAAAATGCTACAAGAATGAGAGCAGCAAGGATGCTGCCAATGTGAAATAAATCCATCTGTATCTCCTGCTTCCCTGAGCCACATAAAATTAGGTGTAACTGAACAGCCTAAACCAGGACAGATGGCACCCTGAAACACATGTATTAAGGGGCTGGATATGGCTAAGGCCACCCTGGCCTGCATTCAGGTGTCACCCCTGTGCAGAAGCCAGTGCTTCCCCAGACAAGACAAGGACGTTATAATGGGTGGTCACAAAATACTATTTACTGCATTGCTATCTAGAGCTCTTTCCATGCAAAGGTGAAGGTACCTGAGCCTTATACTTCAGAGTGTAAGTTTGTCTCTGAGTAAAGGGACCACCAAGGGTGTGTTTCTTTACCCTGCAGGGCCAAGAGGGAATGGGATTGATTAATTAGGAGCTGTAAGCAGGTATTGATCAGCATTGGCACTTGCAAAAGATGGAACAAAGTTGTGTTGGGCAATTAATACACGTCAAATTCAAACATGAGTGTGTGGTCTTCAGTGCAGGAATCCACAAGCATTGCCTTTCCCAGACATCTTTCCTTTTCAGTCGTTGTTCCTGACTTCTATTGCCAGGGTGTGAAAGTGTGAAAGACAAGTTAAGAACAGTCCCTTCAAGAAAGGGGAAGCAGTTTCACTTATCATCTCTTCCCCTTGAGCCTGAGCCCACCTCTTCTGCAGCACAGATCTCATCAGGGCTAGGTCACTTAACCCTGGGGTTGCAAAAGCACTCACATCTAGGTAAACGCTACTGTGTTCTCTTTAACCTTCATTTAAATAAAAAACCAAAGTCTTAAATATTTTACTACCAATGTCTGTTTTTTCTCAGAGCCAGATGAAAGTCTCTTGGGCCTATGGTAGTTCCTACTGTGTAGAAGGTGTGGTGGGAAGACTTGTCAAAAGTCTTTTTCCCATTTTCACTAAAAAAGCACCCTGAGTCCTATTTGAAAACAGAACTCCAGTTCCTCCTTATAATTAGTTTCTCCCTTCCACGAAGACTTACGGTGGGCTGAACCAAGCTGGAGTGCAGCCCCTACAGCAAGGAGTAGGAAGTCCAAAGTCAGGAGTGTGCTGCTTGCAGCTGCTCTGCTTTGGGCCAAGTTACTGATATCCAGTTGAAGATATCCAGGGTAAGCTCTAAGTAGTGACTGAGCAGCCTCTAGTTCTCTAATCCAACAACTGTGTGTGAGGGGAAAGGACCACGGGAGGTGTCCCACCCCCAAAACAACATTTCTTACAGACATTGTTGAAGAAAACTGTGGGGCTGGGTGGACCTCTGGTCTGACCCAGAATTTCATTTCTTATATTCTTGGATTTTGTGCAACAGGAGGCACGCCTCATGCTAACCACCATCTCCATTCATTCGCTATTGGACTGTGCTTCTGGTTTTCCATTTGTAGGAAGGATTACCAGCTATTGCCTGGAAATATTGCAAGGGTAGAGATAATATGAGCAAGGGGAACCAAGATCTTTTGGAAGGAGGTCTTGTAAGTGCATTATTTTTCATTAAACTGATTTAATTGACTGGAGAAGAATGAGAAATGCAAGAATGAAACTGAAGCCAGTAGTTCATTGTGACACAAATGTAATTATCTGGTAGTGATAACCTTTTATGTAAGGATCTTCATACATCATATTCTTTTACTTCTGCTTTTTGTTGTTGGACCTCAGGAAAATTTTATGTTCTCATATCAAAGGTTTTTAAGGGAAGAAGGGGGAAAATTATATATATTTAAAGCTGAATTACGGAAGTGTGAGAATGGAAATTCAGTCTTCCTCAAGAAAACATTTAATTTTTTCATATGCCTATTTTATATATATATATATATATAATATACATAGCATAAATTAATTATATAATAACACTCATTTAAATTTCTGAAACATTTGGTTTGTCACATTTGTTCTTTTAATCCAATCTGTTGGTTGCAAATTTTAAATTCATGGAGCTGCCTCGTGGCAGCTGAGTTTATGAAACAGAGACTGGTATTATTTATTACTTGTTGCCTGGGACCTCTTTTTCTATTTTCTGGCCCCTTATGGTGTCACCAACACATTCATAAACTGAATCTAAAATATGATTCAGCTTAGGGTCACCTGTTCAGTTCCAGGTAGTGTTTGACACTAACTTGTCAGAAGTAGATAGGGTGAACTGCAAAAAGCAGAGCAGTGGTGACCAGTTTTTATATGATCACGGTCTAAAACCAACCTGCCATCTTCTCCTTCCTCCTGTTGGCATTCACTGCTGGTGGCACGGGGAAGAAAAGTGAAAGGCACTTTGTGAAAAAAAAAAAAATGAAAGAAAATGGGTTTAACTGGGTGAGTATAACCTTGCAACAAGTCTCCACTGCACTCTGGAGCTTCACTACAAAATGCAAACTCCAAGGCATCACTTTATTCCAGGTTTTGAATAAAGTAAAAGTAAAAGATAACTTGCTTGAAGGGAAGTTCCCTGCAGTCTCTGTCCCACAATATGCAGGCATCATCAAGGGGCATAAGGGTAAATCAGGAAAGCAGAGTAAAGAAGGCCAGGCAAATCAGCCTTTACCCAGGCTGTTTTCCACAATGGAATTGGGATCCTGAAGATAATGCTCGCTCCCAGCATTGATGGTGTAGAGCAAAGGGAGGTTCATTTGTACAATGTTCATGTCTTTATGGGGAGATGAGAAGATGCCTAGATGACTAACTAATTTCTCTAAAGAGGAAGAAGGAATGTCACTTTTCCTACCCAGCGTTGAGGAGGTGGGATGCTCCTTCACTGTGCCTCTGGCATTCTTGATTTCAGCATCTTGGTTCAGAAAGACCCAGTGTAAATACTGGGATAGAAAACGGCTGGCTCCCAAGCCCTGGTTGCTTGGGCTAACAAGTAAGGGCATTATCTATACCTGTCCTGCTGCCAGGCTGTGCTGGACTGGGGATCAGAGCTGACACGTGACTGTACAGAGGGGGCAGTCACTTGCCCACGGCCTTATTCCCCCTGGAAGTGCATGTGAACACTTAATGTGTAGAAACAAAGCACGAGCATGGAGGGCCTGTGTCCATCCTCGCTCCTTCAGGCAATAACTCTTGTCTTGTCTTTATTCCACACAGCACCGGGCCCAGAAAGCTCCCCCTGGGCAGCATAGACACTGTGAGAGGTGTTTCAGCCGTCACTGCCGCGCACCAGTTGAGATCTCCGTCTCCTGCATGGTGATCAGCTGCCGCCTGCACTGCGGGGCCACCTTCCACATGTGCAAGGAGGAGGAGCACCAATTGCTCTGTCCCTTAGAGCAGGTGTCCTGCCTCAACTCAGCCTACGGCTGCCCTTTTTTCATGGCCCGCTTTAAGCTGGCGAAGCACCTCCAGGTCTGTCCAGCCAGTGTTGTCTGCTGCTCGATGGAGTGGAATCGCTGGCCAAACGTGGATTCAGACACCACCCTCCACAAGAACATCATGAAGGAGACCTTAAATGAAGAGTGTCTGGACACAGCCTTGGCACTCAGAGACCAGAAGATACTTTTCAGGACTTTGAAAGTAGCCGACTTGTTTCCAGAGTGGAGGAAAAAGGATGAAGTGCAAGAGCTAATGGATGAAGCCATGGGTGGTGAAGCAGGTGCTGTGGGGGGAGTCACCTGTGGTTCTCAAGAAGGCAAAGACCAGTTGCCTGAGCTCAGCCAGCGTGAGCGTGAAGATTTGGCAAAGGGCAAAGAGGGAATGGATCTGGGGAGTTACAAAACCTGGGAGAACATTTTCAGCAAAGAGCTCCTGGCTTGCCAGGTTACAGGCTCAGCAGCCAGCACAGGACAAAAGACAAAAGAGGAGGCTTCTGAGAAAACAGGATCAGCCCCTCATGCTGCCAGCTCCACAAAGAAGGCAAAGGAAGGACCTGACGGTGCAGAAGAGGCAAAGGACCAAAAGCCTGAACAAGTAACACCGAGTAGAGAACTGAAAGGAATGGCTCCCTGGCAAGAAGGGGTCCTGGAGAGGCTGAAGAAGGAAGTTGGTGTAGGTGATTACAATATGTATCTGGTACATCACGGTGGAATGCTCATCCGCTTTGGCCAGATAGCTGCTTGCACTCCCAGAGAAAAAGACTTTGTCTATGGGAACTTGGAAGCCCAGGAGGTGAAGACTGTCTACACCTTCAAAGTGCCAGTTAGTTACTGTGGCAAAAGAGCACGACTAGGAGATGCACTGGGCCACAAGATGCCAACTTCAGACAAGTCAGTGGATACCTCAGAACTGGGAATAAGCCTAGAAGAACTACCTAAGGCGAATATAGTTGAAGCCACACTGCTGTGTGCTCTGGAAAAAGAGCTGAAAGGCCATGAGATCTCTGAAGCAAGGGGTATTGATGGACTCTTTGTGGATTTTGCAACACAGACATACAGCTTTCCTTCGGAGCCCTTCTCCTCCAGTGCTGTTCTAGCAGAAGTTCTGGATGAAGAAAGCCCACAAGAACTCCACATGGAGCTCTACACTGAATGTGTAACCAGAAGACACAACAAAAGCAGTTCAGCTTTCACGTTTACTTGCAGCCATTTCTTCAGGAGGGATGAGTTCCCCTCCCACTTCAAGAACGTGCATGCTGATATCCAGTCATGTCTGGATGGATGGTTCCAGCACCGCTGCCCACTGGCCTACCTGGGATGTCCTTTTGTTCAAAATCCCTTCCGTCCTGATGGACTTAGGGCCAAGGTTATATACAGCAAGCCTCTCAAGACATTTGCTATTAAGCCAGAGGTGGACACCCTTCTTGCTGAACCAGGGAAGTGCAATTTCACAGTGGATTGTCGAGGAAGGAGTAAGGACTTGCTGAGCAGCCTCCCAGTGGAAGTGCTCAAGTACATTGCGGGATTCCTGGACAGCTTCAGTTTATCTCAGCTATCTCAAGTATCAGTGCTCATGAGGGACATCTGTGCCACTCTTCTTCAAGAGAGGGGAATGGTCCTGCTGGTCTGGGAGAAAAAAAGGTACTCCCATGGTGGTACTTCATGGAAAGCTCGCAAAAAGGCAAGTGACTGTGACACTGGGGAAAAGAGACATGAGTTCTCATCAGATAAAACACATGAACGTCAAGAAAAGCTGCAGATAAGCATGCAGATGTGGGGAAGGTTCACGGGGCTGTGAATTTGCTCAGGGGTTTGTTGTCAGGGGCCAGGGCTGTAAAGTGCAGCACATCTAGCAAAGGTAGGAAGGTCTAACTATACATCTGACTAGCTGAAAGTCCCCACCCAAGCTCATCTTGGGTAACCTGTTTGCATGTGCACTGTTTTTAGGCACTGGGAACTAAGAATTCCTGATATTTAAGCATTGCTCATGGATTTTTTAAGAACTTCATGTTCATACTTTTTTTTGTTCTTTACAAGCCAGTTTAGGGTATGTCAAAATGCTTTAGAATGCCAAAAAATTAAGGAACAAGGAGACATGGCTGTGAAAGAGGCTCAGCCTTTTGCACCAAACCCCAAGGGCTTTCAGGATTAGTTGTTCATAGGATTTCCCTGACTAAGGGAGCAGCATGGGGATAGAAAACAGCCTTCTGCAAAGCTGGTCTCCCACTGTTTGTGCTGGAAAATTACCACCCTTATTGACTGTTCAGGTTGTTTAGAAAGAAAAACGTAAACACAACTCAGTCTAAATCCTATCTGAAAATTAGTTATTACAGGGTTTTTATTCTATCTGATAGCCTTGCAGCTGCTCTGATATCAAATCATAGAGTAATAGAAACATTTAAATTGGAACAGACCTCTAAGATCATCAAGTCCAACCATTAAGCTAATGCTGCCAAGTCCACCATTACATAAAACTGTTTGAAAGAGTAGCGTGAGAGACTTCAGTCTGACCAAGTAGGCAAGAGAGAGATCTAGGACCAAAGACTTTAGAGATCCAAGAGATACTCCCAGAAATTATCTAAGGACCTGGCTTTCAAGCAGAGTCCCATAGATCTCTCCAAACCAGTAGCCACTGAAACAATTTACTGGAGGATGGGGCTTCCTTCAGTAAAAGGAAGACATTCCAGCCAGTTATTGTAGTGCAATTTCAAACCAGCAGCATTGAATCTAAGGACTGTCTAACCCTTGTCATATTAGCTCTCTGTACCGACCACACAGGAATCTTGTTTCCAATGCACAGACTCTGCTTGAAAACATTCTTTGTAATTATTCCAAATTTCTTGACTTGAATAATGTGTATAATAGCTATGAGTACTTAGGTCTAGAACCAGGTCAGGCAATCTTCAGCATGGCACACCCACATATTGCCCTTCTTCTCGAGGAAGAAACATTTTTAGGGAGAAGAAATCTACTATGCCTTTAAAAATAATTTGTTTTAATGATATACAGCAAATACTAAAGTCACTTAATCACAGTCATATCACTGCATGCTAGTATATCACTAAGTGGTGCATGGTATCACTGCAAGCAGAATCAGAAAAGTTTAACTGCACATTTCTATTTTCTACAAGCTTGTACGTCCTCTAGGAATAACTTTAACCTTAGATTTCCCAGAGTTTTCTGAAGTTGGATGAAAAATAACAGTGTTGTAATGTTAATTGCTTTGTAGTTGCTGATAGGTGCTTTGGGAGGTCTTTCTGAACTCAGGTTTCTTTGAGATATGTATCACATAAGCATGCTGTGGTCACTTTGCTTTATAAACATCTTGGATCACACTGCACATGGAATGGAGTTTCCTGCAGAGATGCAGTGGTCAGGTGTCCTATATTTCCTGATGCTCTGCCCTGGATTGACACTGTGGGAATCATGGTGACAATGACTTCCCCATTAAAAATGGCAGGTGATGACTAAAGCAGCTAAACCAGCAAGTACAAGATACTTAACAATACAGACCCCGTGTTCACTTGTTATGCTAGGCCTGCACAATCAGATGTTCACTAGCCTGTCCACAGGAGCAATGCACACCCACTGTGAGCATATATAAATATTTCAAATCCTCTTCTGTTTTTACCACCGTCCCCAATTTCTTTCCCTTTTCCTGTATTAGATCTGGCAGTTCAGCAGCCTGTTCTCCAGAGTTCACAAATGGCAGCGCAATGACGTCGCATGCATGTCAGAGCACCTGAAGAAATGTCCCTTCTACCAAGTGGAGCACAGGACGGACCCCGTGCTGCTGACAGGCATGTCCGAATCTCGAGAGCAGACTCGAAAGACTTTGGTTTCTACTTTCAAGCACAGATTCTGAAAAACCTGCTTCCCCTCTGCCTTGCTCCCTTCAGGGGTATTCAGATGAAAATTTGGGAATTCAGGTGTAAAGTTTGTTGTTTCCAACTTTCCTTTGGACATACAAAACTGTCATCTCCCCAGCTGTGTTTGAAACATTCTGCATCTTTTTTTTCCCCTCTGCATTAATTTAATTGTTGAAACATCATCCACTGCTCACTAACATCACATGCTTTCTGTTTATGTTTCTGTTCCTTGCTTAATACAGCATCTTGAAGAAAGTAATAAGGACCTTGTTTGAAAACAGCATCTTCACAACCTTGAAGGTAGGCTGCTGCACCTGTACCCTGTGCCCGAGAGAAGCAATAGTAGTTCATGTACTTGGCTTGACTAGGTCTGAAACACCTTGGTTTCGGCTGTAAAGCCAAGTTCTAGGAGCACAGATAGATGCCCTCTTGCCTGGCAGACCTAGGGACTGGTAACCTGTTCTGAGACATGGGCGAAAGAAAAGGACACCCCAAAATTAAGTGAATTCATCAGAACTCCAGTGAGAACTGAGGAATCCACTGTGCAAGCCACAGACCATCATTTAGGACCCTGATTCAGGCAAGCATTCCTAGTTGAGTGCAAGCCTAAAGTTGAGCTCACGGGGAGCATTCAAACTAAACCAAAGCAAAGAAATTTGCTCTCTGTTAGAAGTAACTAAGTAGCAACTTTAGATGCTCAATTGACTTTTTATATATTGAGTTAATAACTTTCTCTGTTTTATTTAAACATACATTAAAGCCATCAAAGAATATTTGAAGGCATTTTTAGTGTGTCTTACTTACTCAGATTTGCAGTTGTAAATTTAAATTCTAATTGCAAACAACTGTAAACAATATGTCAAAGAAGTACTATTTGGTAAAAGAAGAGGCATTCAGCCACCCATTCAGAAAAAGTACAGATAATGCTTGCTTCAGTTAAAGGCACTGGAGCATAAGAATCTTTTCTTTTTTTACAGAGCAGAAGAGTGATTAGGATTTGGTTTATTTTTTAATAAATACATTAACTTAAAACAGAATGGGTTTGTTGAGGCAACAGATGAGAGAAAGCAGCCATGTTACTTGTAGTGTCTGTCTCATTACACTGGTTAAACCCATTTCAGTGGTACTAGTCAGAAATGCCATAGGTATGGTGGTGGGTGGGATTCCTCTGAAGTGGTCATGAACCTGCTGAACAGTTTCGAACAGCTTACAGCCACTGCACAGCCACAGTGGTGCTGACTCACACCCCCTTCTTCATAGCCAGAAGGGCGAACTCAGGACATGAGGTCTGGCTTTCATCTTGCTGTCTCGGGCAGAAGAACGTCACTGGGAGCTGGGATATCTGCTGGCCTGGACCACTGCTTTCCTCACCCAGGCTGGCCAGGTGAAAACTGGCTCAGGTGGATGGGTGGACACCACGCTTGCCATCCCTGGTCTTGGTGCAAAGCTGGGATGAGTCAGCTATGCAAGAAGGAGCCCTCTCTTACCCATAGAGGTTGCTGATGAAGCTGAGCTGAGTGCTTGGTAATCAAGGGCGTGAATTGCATGGTGACTGAAACCACGTGGAGTGCAGCTCATCCTTGTCTACACTTCCAGCTTAAGTGGTCCCTGTGAGATTTTTAACCATATGAGGATGTTTTTCTTCTCCAGACATGCACACTCAGGAGCATATTGTCTGAGCTGTGGGGAGCAGGAGTAGCAGCAGTTCCCTTTCTTCTTTTTTCTTTTTTTTTTCTTTTTTTTAATGTTACTCTTTTTTCTGTTCCTAGAGATCCTTTCTGGGAAGTCTCAAAATGCTTTACACATGGGTGTCAGTATCTATGCTGGGTACTTGAAAATGAAGCCACTTAAGATTATGGATAATTTGGAGAGGGAAAAAAAATGCTTAAATAATAGTGTCTCAGAGTAAGTCAGTGTTCAGTGTTGTATAAAAGACTATGAAAAATTTCAGCCTGTGGGCAGTTTCTCACATGATCAGCCACTTGGGTGCTGTAAACTGGTGTGGCTGCCTATGGCTGCTATGAAATTGTGGCTTATGTTAGGTATGAATTGGGCTCTTTTTACCTTTAGTGTCAGTGTCACCAGCACTGCTGCTATTCTGCTCCTGGCTCCTTCTTGTCAGCTCCAGAGATTTTGTTCTATTACCTCCCTGCTCCTGGAGATGGCATGACTTCAGTTCCAACTTTATTACCACTGATCCTGCTTCTTCCCTGTGCAAGCGGTGCCCAAGTCAGACTACAGAGAGGACACAACCTTTGCAAATATGATGGTTCAGGGAGAAGGTCGGAGATAGGAATGTCACAACCTGCACCTCTTGGGATCAGCCCAGGTGTACATAGAACATATAGGTGATTGGATCATTTTGCTTTTGGTACTGCTCTAGAGTACACTGGACTTACACAGGGTGTTAATTCACACAGAGAGAGACACATTTGCCTTTGTGAATACATAGGTATACTTCTGTAAACTGTTAATTTGGTTAAGTAAACCTTCAGCACATCCAGTGAAAGCTGAAAATCCACAGCCATGTTCAGGTTATTCTGGTTAACTTGACCTGGAAGAGGCAAAGCTGTATAGGGGAGTGGAGATCACCCTTATACCACTGCATACCCATCTGGCCAGTGTCTCCATCTCACACTCAACAGTAGTGGAGAGCTGTGGGCTGGTGTCAGACACAGTTCTACTAATCTAAGGGTGCATGCCAAGCTAGCTCAGTATTGATGGTCTTGCCCATTGCCAGGGTCAGCAGGAGCTTTAGGAGCTGCAAGGAAATTAACTTGCCTGGCCTGTTTACCTTGGTGAGCACAATGCTGGCTTATTTAAAAGGTGAGAGGCTTTGGTTTGGGTTCAGCAAGTCCTCAGCTCCTAGTTTAAGTTTGTAATTTGGACAGTAAAACTCCTCCTGAATTTGATTAGGAGAAACTGAACATTTGGTGTTTCTCAAAGTAGGTCTGTTGCTGTGGAGGGGTCTGAACTGGAAAAGGGCCTTCAAGTCCAGCAGAGCACTGAGCTTGCTTTCAGTCCAGACCTCACCCTCTGGATCTTCATGACTTTTATCATGTTTGTGCTGTCCACAAATCTTGTGAAGGGCAAGAGCAATACTCCACACACTCCAGGCTGATGTGTTCTGCAGCGTTTTCTCTTACTGGAAGAACGGGAAGTGATATGATGGCACCATGGAAATCAGAAAGGTCAGAGCAGGGCAAAAACACTCATGACAACAGAAGACAGGACACAGAACAGGTTTGGATAGAGGAGACCTGCCTGATTGTAGGTATTATGAGGAGAGGCAAGCAGAGAGAGGTAAAAGGGCACAGGAATGAAGGAAAGTGGGATGTGGAAGAGGTGGTGCAGCTGCAAATGATTTAGGAGGAAACAGCAATTCAACAGACACTAGAAGGGTAAGATGTTGTTTAGGTGAGCAGAGACATAAGCGGAATGAAGATCTTATATTCTATTTAGTTTCTACTGACAAAGTAAGATATTTGGATGAGCCTCGTGAACTCAGTGGAATTCAGATTCTGTTTTGAACTGTAATTTATACAGTGGACCTCACCCTGTGGCAGTCTCTGTTCTGGGTTGGAGTATTTAGCCAGCAGATCATTGAAACATGAGCTGAGGGGCCACAGTAAAATCAGAGAGTCACCAGTGCTGATATTCCTCTATGTGCATCATGTGCTGCCAAAACAAGAGATTTTCTGGTTAAACACTTCTCCTTTAGAAAGCATCTGGAAATTCCCAATCAGTACTATAGAGTAATATGGGACAAATGATAATTTTTATGGAGTGAAAGGGCAGGGCACCTACTGACCTGTATCCTGTCTCGTTTGAAGGAAGAAATTTTTTGCTAGGCTGCCAACTCCCAAAACTGAGCAAGCACAGATAAGGTGAAGTTTATCTAAACAGTGCCTACTATTTTGCAAAACTCTGTAACTCCTTGTTGCTTTCTTAGGAATAAAAATTATTTCGATTTGAAAAAAAAAAATCCATCAGAATTCAAGTCTTACCTTGTTTTCTTATTTTCACCACATTAATGTATTCTTTGCCTTCAAATCAGATGTGGTAATTCCTGTACCCTCGTGTTCATTACACTCCTTTCCTCTGCTCTGCTCTTTACTGTCATTTTCCTGACTGAAGAATATTATTTATATTTATTTAATTTTAACAAATATTTTTAGTTTTGACCCCATCTTCTTTACAGCCACTTTGTCTTTCCTGGTTCAGTTATTTACTCAAATGAAAAACTTTCTCTTCTTTTAAAAATCGAAATTCCAGATTGATGCTACTTAATATCTACAAACATCTGAGGAAGAGTTTTCTCCTTACCCTTCACTTTGTGGCTGTTCATCCAGATAGCTACAGAGGGATTTTTGCTTCTTTACTTGGGATGCATGTTCCAGAGACACTGTGTATCTCTCTCAGAAATTCTGGGCATCTTTCACATATGGTTTCCTCACTGTTGCAGTCCATGTTGAAGTGTCCTGAATCCTTGGGGTTTAATTTTTTTTGAAACAAAAACATGCGTATGCAGTGCATGCCTATTCTTATTTAGCTTCCCACTGAATTTATATGTAAGGAAATTATGATCACATGCTCCAAATTTACTTTTGATGACCACCTGCTCTATGACTTAATTGCTATTTACAACTAACAAATCTTTTGTAGGTTCAGTGATGGTTTTGTGAAGGAATTTGTCATGTCATGTTGAGAATTATAGGCCTGAGGCCCATTATGATCATGAGAGATGATTCACTGGTCCATAACTCTAAAGTTAGTTTCCCCATGGCAGCATAGTTCTTACTGGGATTTATCTCTTTTAATATTAGCTCTCTCCCTACGTATCCAGGTATGAAATTGAGTGGTTCACAACTGACACTGAGCTGCACCAGAGAAAAGCCTCTTTTAACTTTCTGAGTTTTATCTAAACCAGCTGTAACATCATACTTGTGAGACTAATGCACTGTTTTTCTCTTCCTTTCTACCAGTCCTCAACAGCAGAATTGTTAATACCAGGGATGGCTGTTATTCCACCATATTCCTGGTACTTGCACGGTAGCTAGTTTGCACTGCATATTATTTCCTACCAATATCTGGAAGGTAGTTACAAAGACAATGGAGCCAAAGTCTTCTCAGTAGGTGACAAAACAAGTGGAAGTTCGGTAGGTTCAGACTAAACTTCAGGAATTACTTTTTTACCAGAAGGGTAGAAAAGCAGCACTGGAACAGGTCCCCAGGAAAGTGGCAGTATATCCACCCTCGGAGGGTTTCCAGACTTGGTTGGACAACATCATGGTGACCTGACTGAGCCAGGGGCTGGATCAGGGATCTCTGGAGGTCTCCTCCCACCATCACTTCTCTGATTCCACAGCACCACCTGAGATTCCCTGTAGTACACAGGCATCTGCCACTCTGGCCTCACCTGCTGAACTAGATCGTCCTTTGGCTGGCAGTATTGTCTGCTACTGATTTTCTCATCACAATGAGTATATTCTTTCCCCTTGTTGTCTAGGCCTCTGCTCATTGATGCCTCCTTATCTGTCATCACATAGTCATTTAAGTGGTTTTCATCTCCCTGAGTAAGAAAACAGATGCACAGCCCTCTCCTTGTAGTTGTAGCAGCATGGAATGGCTCTTTTGAACATGACACCCACATGGTAAAGCTATAGTTACTAGCTGGCTTCGTAAGCTGCACAACTTTTTATCAGTGCTGTTCCACATAGCCAGACTGATTCAGCATGCAATGGATTGCAGCTCGGTAGAATGCAAGGGGGTCCCAGCTTTAGCAGGCACCTGGAGGGATTTGATTACAGAGAATTGTCAAGAGCGGCTCACAGCCCTGCAAAACGAAGTCCATCACAGCTGCTGTCGGAGCCTCTCTGCGGGCAGCCACCCACAACTCTTTCCACAGCTGCAGCACAGGCTGCAGATGTGCCCCAGCCCCTCAGCACACACTGCTAATGGGCAAACCTGCTGCTGAAATGCAGTTTGGGCTCTACTGGGGCACGCAGATAAAT
The DNA here is from genome assembly GCA_013396755.1 of Sclerurus mexicanus. Taxonomy (NCBI): domain Eukaryota; kingdom Metazoa; phylum Chordata; class Aves; order Passeriformes; family Furnariidae; genus Sclerurus; species Sclerurus mexicanus. The sequence goes on along the minus strand of VWZF01004873.1, from coordinate 1,172,511 downwards.
CAGAGAAGGGAGCCTTGCTGTAGCAGACATAGCCAATGCATTGGCCTGGGGTGAAGGCGCTGCACACACGCTTCTGCTCTGCTTCATTGGCTGACAGGAATATGTGGGTGCCCTCTGATAATGCCAGATGTAGGGCCAGGGGAAGGGAGGTGAGTGCATCTCAGACTGAAGGGCAGATGGCAGGGACTCGCAGGGTGTGATCTTACCCCAGAGAGGTGGTGCAAGACACAGAGCAGCTGGCCACATCTGACAGCTGTGGGCTCCTAAGCGTAACTTCTGCAGGAAGAATTAAATATTCCTTATGAGGCTTTTCCAAGAAGGACTGAAGTGGTGAGTGAGGATGGGACTGGGATGCAAGGGGTAAGTCTGTATCAAGAACCTTTTTCTGGCCAGCACAAGCTGGATGTCAGGAGGTTGCTTTGGGAGAGCTGTGGCTGGGGTTATGATCTCCTGCAGGTGTGTATACGTGACTTTAGCTGGCCACAGCAAGGGTGAGCTGTGTTACTGTGAGGAGAGGAAACAGACCAGCAGGGAAGCAGCCGTCTTCTCTCCCTGTGTTTGAAAGACAGGGAAAAAAGCAGTAGTTAAAATACCATTAGAGCTCACCCATTTCCTTTCCCGCAGCTTGGGGTTTTTTCCCCATGGTATTTTTTCCTGCAAAGCCAGGGCTGATTTGGCAACTGGTGGTGGCACCACATGCCAGCTGGGCCAAGGGGGAGCTGGCTCATGTCACTGCAGCATTCCTTCCAGCTGAAGAAGGTTTTGGGGGGCTAGGGGGGTAGAGGGGTGGGGTGGGCAGAGAAAGGAACCTCCTTCAACCTCCAGCTCTTTCACAAGGATGAAGTATTCTAAAAAGCAATTAGTCAGAGAGGTGAGTGCTTTCAGAGGCTGCTCAGTGGGGCCAGAGGAGATGAGCTCACGTGGGAAAGGCTGAGGCAGGACTGACTTACAGAAGGACCCAGCAAAACCCACCCAGCCGCAGGTTGGGGGGCAGCTCCTGAGCCCCAGCTGGTTGTGCCTCACTTCCCTGATGCCTCCAGGCTCTGCTTGGTACAGAAAGAATGAATGGGTTTAATGGGGTTTTTTTTTGTGTTTTTTTCCATTCAGCTTTGCTAGAGTGAAAATGGAACTGCTGCCAGCCCTGGCAGACAGACCAGGGCGTCTTCCCTGCCCACAACCCCTTCAATGAAGGTTGCCCAGTGAAAACAAGGGTTTCCCTAAAGGTGAATGTTGTTTCCAGAGGAGAGTGGTGCAGAGTGAGAAGGGTCCATTGCCAGTGTCCATGCCACATAAAGTGTCCCTGCTGCACATGGGCTGTGATGGGGAGGAGGCAAACTCTGAGATCCCCTGCCACAGCTTCCACCAGGCTGACGAGAGACCCTGCTGTGCCCCCGGGTTCGTGGTCATTTTATGGTTCCCCACCAGGATCAGCATTGTCCTGCTGCTTAGGGGACGCCGCTGTGGCAGCTGGGACAAGGAGAGAATTCCTGTGAGCAGGGAGGGAACATTGCTGGCTACCAGGTGGCCAAAAATCCATGTGGATGTGGTTGGTATCACTTAGCCTGCAAGAAGTGAGCATGGGAGACAAGGGACATACATCTGTTTGGTGTCCACCCTGCTGCACCAGGCCCAGCACATCATCCACCCGCATATGGCCAGTGAGGAAAGGAAGTGTCTGGGGGCAACAGGAGTCCCATGTCCCCAGGCTCTGAAAATTTGTCCTGCACCCTATCCCATCACTCCCAACAGTCACAGGCAGCTTGTCTTCTCTCCCTTGTGGACAGATTTTTGTATTGTGCTATCAATAGATCAATTCCCTGTTTATCTCCTCCAGAGCCTCCAAAGAGTTGATGTCATTCCAGCAGTGTTGTCATTTGAGAGAGATGTGATCACTGTTCTGACCTGCAACAATGAAGAAATTCCTCTCTCAAACACGTGTTTCTCCAGCCACTGGCAAAGCTGAGATGGCATCTGCAGTGCCACCTCCTTCCTCAGCATCAGCTCAGCCCCAGCACAGGCACCAGCCACCTACAGCTGCCTTGTTTCACAAGTGGCCCTGGCAGAGTCCATCTCTGTGAGTGCCCAAGTAGGGTGCCAGGTATCGGGGCAGAGGGGCGAATCCTTCATCCTGCCCAGACTTCCTCACACCTCATCTACCCATCACAGGGATCAAAACCTCTGAGTCACATCTGCCTAGCTCCCCATGCTTTCTTCCTGGTGTCCTCTCATACCCATCCTCTCTGTCCTCCTCTTCCCCTTTCCCTTTCATTTCTTCAGCTTTTATTTCAATTCTTGAAGTTTCAAGGGAGCAAATGTCTCATTTCCTTCAAGAGAAAAGAGACTTTACGACTGAAAGTGAAGCAACAGAACAAAAGTAGGTAGCAAGTAGGCTGGACCCCACTGGAGAGGCACAAGGAGTTAGATGCTCAGCTGAACTCAAAAGTTAGCTGGAAACCGATCCTGCGAGAGAACTATAGCAAAAAATGCTTCTCCCTGTTGGAGCTGTTGGGGTTCTCACTCTACCTGCTGGTGGGGGATTGCTCCTGTGCCTCCTCCTGACCCAGCAGGGAAAAGCAAGCCACCCTTGCAGTTTAACGAGTTATGACACATCAGTCCAGCCAGTATAACTGGCCCTGGGCCTGTGTGGCTTTGGCTCACTTGTGTCATGTCACATCTGTGTACCTGACAAGAGCATGTACAGGCAGCTGCTAAGGAAGTTTAACTGTGACGACTCGCTGGCTGTTCAGCCCCTCCAGCCAATGCAACATCACTGGTCCTCCTCTTCCTCTGCAGAGCGAAGGAGATTGCAGGGACAGGTGGGGTGTTTAATTGTTACCATCATCTTCATCATTGTCCTCTTCACTGTGCTCGGGAGAAGAGCAGGGGGGAGTTTAAAGTGCTGAGCCACATCCCTCGTGGGTGAGATGCAGAAAGGAGCATCTTCCTCTGCTCTGCACCTCCACTTAGGAGAGATGTAGGTCAGGATAACCCAGGGTCCTGCAGGGAGAGGGAGGGAGTGCGTGAGCTGGAGACTCATTTCTGGTAAAAGGCAACACTAAGTGAATGTTTTGCACTGCTTTGGTCTTCCTGCATCTTACTTTTTTTTTTTTTCCCCTTTCTCCTTCTCAGCTAAACCAAAGTCTTAGCAAATTCTAACAGCTTCAGAACAGAGGAAACCTGTGTGTCATTCACCTGCAGTCCTTTGTCCCCTGTCCCTTGACACATCCTGCTCAGGAGAGCCAGCCCTGTCCAAATACTAACAGAGCCCTTGGTTGGTATGAGAGGAGTGGGGCTGCCCTTGGTGCACTACCTGAGTGGGGACTCACAGGAAAACACATCTTCATCCAGGGAGGGCAACATGGACAGCCTCGACTCTGACATTTTCAGAAATGCCTCCTCTCTGGCTTCAGACAAAATTACATTGCATATAGATGAGTGTTTGTATGACTGCATCTATGCATGTGCATATACAGGTCCATGTGTGCATGTGTACATGTTGTAAGTAAACACACAACATGTATATAGGTGTGTATCTGTACCTGTATATAAGTACATTTGGTTACTGCCTACAAGGCAATTAAGTAAGATATTTATGTATATATGTGTTTTATGTGTGAAGGGCGTATATGCAGGCAAAACTGTTGCTTAAAAATGGTAAATCCTCAAGCAGAGGAAGTTATGGGTTAACCTGATGGCGAATCAAGCAATCAGAAAAATGTGATTCTACAGGAGAAAACTACAATAAAATTTTGAATAGACATTTCACTACTAGAAGTTTACAAGATGGAGAGGACCTGTGGCTTTGTAGTTGTGAAAAAAGACAGACATGATTAAGTGCTTTTTCTTCCCAACAGGGAATTTGATGATTAACACTTCTAAATCTTATATAAAACTAACAGGAAAAAAAAGGCAGAAGGAAGGGGTAGATGAAAAGAAAGTATATGGCACACAATAAAAGTGAGAATTTATGAAGCATACAAGGTGATACAGAGTGTTCAAAATAATCTGGAAAAACTGGATTGCTGCAAGTCCTAATGGCACTTGGAAGCAGTTTTTTTCAAAACATGTTGAAATCTAAGAAATACTAGTAACATCCTAGGCTCTTACTGGGTGGATATAGGTAAAACTGTTGATAGTGAAGATTTTTGGTGGAGGCTTTTTGATACAGAGAAGGTAGTTGTTTGTGCACAGAAAGAACTGGATTTGTGTATTCACAGTACATGAGGATAGTAAACAACTTCCTTTGCAAACTAAGGAAAGTTTTAACAGCATCTGTTAAGCATAAGTATTTTCAGATCAGTGGCCAAGAAAATTTGCATCTCAGAATCATAAAAAATTTGGCTGAGCAGGCACCTGGCCCAATGGAGTTAGGTATTTAAAAATCCTGGCATACTAGAGAAATCTCAGGATCTTGGAAGAGCATCTTGTGCCAATGTTCAGAGAAAGTGAGATGATACCTGACTGTTACATGGTCCTGTAGTAATAATCACAGGTAAGAGAGCATGAAGTTACTACAAGACAGCTAACAGATGCTTAAACAATTAAAATAACATGAATAACTTAGTATTTAAAAAAAAAAAAAAAAAGAAAAAACAGAAAACATTGTGAGAAACAAACCTGACTTCATTTCTTCATTTGACAAAAGAATACATTTGGTTAATGAAAGCACTGGTGCGGATTAAACAAATCAAGAGATTTTTTAATTCTGAAGAAAAAATGGATAGTGTATGAATACACTATCATTTGCATTCTGTGGATTAATTGTTAGCTAGCAGACAAAAAATCATTGTCCAAAAGGAGCAGCAATTACTGCTGACAGTGTGTGCCTCTCTGAAAGAACTGTGCTGTTTAATACTTGCAACAGGAGACACAACTGTAAAAAATACTGGTGATAAAATTTGCGAAATGGAAAGGTCAGTAGCTAAAGGAAAGAGAGTTCTTCCGATGAGCATGAGTCACCTGGCCAGCTGAACACACTCAAACAAGAGAAGATGCTCAGTAATGTTTGTGGAGCCTCCCCAGGTCCTGGACCACCGTGCTGCCTCAGTGCTGTTGATCCATGAATCTCTCTGAGTTGTCTGACCTGTGGGAACACCTAAGAGTAACCATGGGCAGAACGTAACTGCTAGTGGAAGCAGGTTTTGCTTGTATCTTTTCCTCTTCATTTTTGATGCATTTCATGCAATGAAGTTTTAGTTCCAATGGTTCTCTTCTGTCTGTGCAGCTCCCACACCACTCTGTGGAGTCAAGCCTACTGCATGGCTCCAGGGCCAGTGAACGGGTGGGCTGAGCCCATGCAGAGTGGGGAGTCACCCAGGACTCAGGCAGGGGACCTCCAAGGGACCCTCGGTGTCAATACCAGTCCCCTTGCTCCCAGAGGCTGCTATTCCGGATCAGGACTCACGGAAGCTTTTTGGGATGCCTGCTGGATTTGGACACACCCAAATAACAGGGGGGTGTGTGGCAGCTGGCTCCTGTGCAGCCAGCAAGGAAGGACAACCTGACAAGGGCAGGAACCTCACTGGCAACCACTGGAGAAGTCACAGTCACCTGTGACTGGCAATGTGGAATTGGAAGCCCAGCAAAGCCTGAAGCTGCAACACCCATTGACTGTGCAGCCGCCCACAGGGTTTTTTATTATGTTGAAAGCCTGGAGATGGTCCAGAGCAAAATGACAGAACCAATTAGGAAGATTAGAAAACACCTTATAGAGGGCACTTTGAGTCATTACTCTGGTCTCACTAAACCAGTATCTCTCAATCACACCACAGAAAATACACGGTACTGGTGGCACCATCACCTGCAGAGAAAGGCACAGTGAGAATTAACAGCTGCAAGTTATGTTTAGGCACATTCAGAGTAGAATAAGACACAGTACACTCAACAGTGAGGACGATTGTTCCAGCCATCAGTTAATAAAAGGGGTAGACTATCTTCAAATAAGGGTCAGGTTAGTTTTTTCAAGCTGCCCTTTAATAATAGTTAAATAAGAAAAGTTAATGGCATCAGTTAAAAGACCAAGTCCTGTGTTATACATGAAATGAGAGCTGGTAGTTTGTCTGCCTTTTTGGCCCATAAACCAACATGGAGGGAAGGAAGAATAATGGACAGACGGAAGAAATGCATTAGGAGGGACTGTATTCCTCATAAGGAGAAATATACCACGGCACTTGATTTTACTAGACTACCTGTTTTCTGATGCTCTCCATTGGAGTCCACAATTACTGTGTCCCTGAAGGTCTCAAACTGAATTTAAACCACAAAGACAAGTGAAGCAGATACCCTAAAGCAGAAAAATTAATACTTACTGATAAACAAGGTGACCTGGTGTTTAACAGCGATGCTCCTTACATTTTAAATATAAAACACTTATTACAGAAAATGCCACTGAGACTAAAAGGGCATCGAATATAAACTTGATTGCATTAGAAAGACAATGGTAAATAATATTAGATGTTCTGCTTCCCTGAGAGACAGCCATGCTTGCCTTCCAAGGTCAAATGTGCCATGGCCAAGTGCCACATGGCATCACTGCCTGGCCACGTGAATTGAGAAGCAGGAATCTGGTCATCATCTGATCAGCTGCTGGGCAAACCAACCCGTTATAAGGCATACTGTGTCAATGCAATAAATATTAAATGTAGGTGTTTGAAACTAGCTCTTTAGGCGAATTGTTTTCTGTAAGACATGAAATTTTACACACGTTTTGTCAACCTGCAAAACGTAAGATTAAGTTCTTTGCACGTCAGCCAACAAAGATTACTTAGAGGTGTGGCTGCATTGTACTGTGGATTTGGACAAGCCAAAACTTCTAAGCTCGTATTGAAAGAGCAGATATTTTGCAAAGAATAAAGCCAAGCTCAAGATTAGATTTTCCCCCATAGGTTTCCCTTGTTTGCTTATGCCTCTACTCATTCAATTAAGCTGGCAAAGTAGATCCAACAGTCTAACTTCATCAGTTTAGATGCATTTTGTGAACATAGCTGAAGCTCAGCTGTTACGTGCATTAACTAGAGGTAAAGCTTCTAAATAAACTGTGTTTGCTTCAGCCTCACACTATATCGTAATCACACATTCTGCAGCACTTCCAGAGCAACAATGGGCATTGCTTCTCTAGCTCAGGCACCTTGTTCACTTGAAGCCCTGTCCTGGCACATGGCAGACACAGGACATGAGAGACCACTCTCTACCCTTCAGAGCAGTGTGCCAGCCCTCTCCAGCCATGCACCTGCTACCTGCATGCCATGGGAATTCAGTGTAAGTGGCCCTGTTGTAAGGCACCACAGGAAGGACAAGGCTTACCAAGGATTGCTTTTTAAACCGCAAAGAGATGTCACTCTTGAAATATGTGAGAATGTTTCCATCCAGCAGGCCTGGCAGGCTGGAGGGAGCTCTGAGAACACTGGTGCAGTGAAAGGTGTCCCTGCCCATGGCAGGGGGTTGGAATTAGATTAGCTTTAAGGTGCCATTTTTTGGAGTCTGAAGTGTTAAAATGATACAGCTCTCTACAGTGGGGAAAGCTGTCTTTTAGAAAGCTGATTCCTACCTTGGTGTCCTATGCTCAGGCTGAGAAGCTTCAAATTTCACCTGTCACCCTCAGCCTCTTGCAGACTCACAGTGACGTGCCTATTGCACAGGAATCATTCGAAGCCCCTCTCCCACCATCCACCAGGCAGTGACAGACAGTGTCCCATTCAAGTCTGGATGCAAATTTCCACACTGACCACAGACACGATGCTAACTTTTCCCATATCTCCCCCATCTTGGTCAATGGACTGCAAGGAATCACTGCAACCCATTTGGTAGGGGTGGGCTGGGACAAAGCATCAGGGCCAGTATTCATGCCCTGCAACTGTACATTTCTTCCAGATCAGAAGCTTGAAGCAGCAAGTTCCTTACAAGAGCTCAGGGGTCAGGGTCCTCAGTTGTGTCAGCCCAGCGAGCAGCAGGTGGGTCACACCTAAAGGCAGTAAAATGACTCCCACACAGCTGCAGCTTCTCGAAAGCCCACAGACATCAGGCAGTTCTTCTCAATAGCTGAATACCTCTTTGCATAGAGAGGAGAATCTCAGCTATACAATGGCTGCTTCTCCCCCCTAGCACTGCCTGTGGGAACACAGCCCTGAGGCATCTGTGAAGAGTATGAGATGCTGACCAAAGCCATGTCCTCGCTAGGGCCTCACATTTGCTTTTCTTAGTAACAGCAATCTTCTGCATTGACCACTTTCTCTGATGTGTCCTTCATCAGGACTTCAGTGACGTGAGCAATGATAAGCTGCAATGGACAATGAAGAGCCCGTAACATTCCACATTCTCTGCCTCTCGAAAAAAAGCCAAACAAACCAACAACCAACCAACCAGCCAAAAAAGAAAAACAAATGAGAAAAAAAAAACACAAAAGAAAACACAAAACCCCCAAACAAACAACAGAAAAACTCAACAAGCCAAAAAAACAACCTTAAGAAATGGGAAAAGGTAAAAGGATTGGACTTTCTTTTCCCAAAGCCTCCAGCTCTATTACAACAGCCCCTAACTTGTGTCCTAGACAAAAGCATGGACTTGTGCTTCCCTCCAGAGCAGATCCCCCCTCTGGATGAAAAATTAATTGAGAAGTTCAAAAAGCCCATCTGGAGTGGAAAGGGTCATTTTCAGCCCCCAGGACCAGCTTCTGTCTCTCCAGGAGAGACAGAAGAGAAATGGGGACCATCCCCACCCACGTCTCTGGGTAGATGCAATGGTTGCAGCATTGGGAACTCCTTCTCCTGAATCAGAAAAGGAGAAAGGAGAGGGCTACCAGCAGCAGCCTCATTTCTGGTGCTGGCAGAAACACACCTCTCTGTCACGGCCGCTGCCCCCTCATCAGTAGCTGGGTCAACATGCCTGGACCACAACATCCCTTTTGTCCTGCAGCAAGAGCCAAACACTCCACAGCTCCCAGCTGACTCCAGGCAACATTCATCCAAGCATGCATCCAAATCCTCAGCAGGTGGACCAGAGCACACACCTCCCTCAGGCTGAGAGAAGATGGTGTGGATTTCACAGCCTGCTGGAGGCATAAGTATCCTGGAGTGGTGTGCCAGGCTGCTCCAGACCCTCTTAGACTCTAACTGTACTTACCTCTAATCGTTTAACTCATGCTATCTTCATGTGAAGCCCAAACAAGTCCCAGAAACCCTTCCACCGCCTGCCTCTTGCCAAACTCTCCACCTGCAGGGGCATCACATTCACCCCTTTCCCCTCCTCAGGCACTGCACTGGCAGCAAATGCTGAGTTACACGCTGCTTGGAGCAGTTCAGCTATTTTATTCCTGAGATCCTTTAAGACTCTTGGGCAAATGCCATTGCTCCCAGCAAGTTGTTACTGTTCACTTTGTCAGTGTGTTGAACAGCCTTTTCCACAGCCGCTTCGGTTTCAGACACGTTCACTGGCAAACCCCACCCTGCCCAAGAATGGTTTCTGCCGCGTCGATCTCCTCACTCAACGCTCAGCTCAGCTGCAGAGCTGCCTGCAATGGCCTTATCTCCACTGCGCGCTCCTCGCACAGCCCCATCACCATTTCGCCCTCAGAACATCTGGCAGGTGCCTGATGTGATTCGAGAGAGATCTAATGCTAGTTTTGATCCCATTTCCTAGTTGTTCCTTGAAGGTTTTTTTTTTTTCGACCTGACTTGCTGCCTTGCTATACGCAACACGCCAAAGTTGACTTCCTTCTCTCTAATCTTCCAGTCGTGGATAACTCCGACTTTTTTTGATGGGTGCTTTTTTTGTAACTTCCCTTACCCCACTGAACAATGGTTTATGTATCCCACATGAAAGATGTTCACCCCATTTTTCATGAGCATGCCCAATTAGGAAGGATGGCAGAGGCTGACAGAGAGCGAGTTCAGTTGATGAAAATGAAAGTATGAAAAGGTGCAGCAAAGGAAGGAAAAATGACTGCAAAGGCAGGAAAGGCAATAAGTCACTGTTTTAAGAGTTGGTGGATTAAACTCAGCCTCCTGTGTTGCAAACTGACTTGCATGTGTCATCTTCTGAGAGATATATAACTTGCCAGTGTGTATTTCAGTGTCACTGGGCAATGCAGACCTTCCCACCACATCCGGGTGCAGTTCGCAAAGCAGTGCACAGTTTTCTTCTCTTTTTTTAGTTCATTTGCTACTGTTCCTTCCATTCGTCTCCCTCTACTTCCCCTGTTTTCAACTGTATTTTTTACCGTTTTCTTTTCCCCCTTTTTCAAACACTTCGAAAGTCCCAGGTTTGCTTAGTATAGATTTCTTTATGAATTACTCTTTTTCCCTTCTTTTTCACTTTTGTACATATGTAAATCATCCTCACAGACTGGCCCTCCCATGAAATACCATCAAGATCTTATTAAGTCCCTAGCACAAAAGATCAATTGCAGAAGGCAAATACTTTGAGATTCTTTACTGGCAGAGGATTTGGAAGGCAAAAGGCCCTGGACTCCTTGAAGTGGACTGTTTTTCAAGCTACAGGGGAAGATTGTGTCTCTAAAAAAAACTCTACGTTTCTTACTTGATGAAATCTCCTTCCTGACCCCAAAATTTGCCCAGGAGTATAAACTTCTTGAAATGTGAGGTTTATCTGAAACAGCTGCAGTCCCGATACAGAGTTAAAAGAAAGGGTGACAGAATGGGAGAGTGAATATAGGGATGAAATCTCATTCTTCTCAGTATCACTAGAAGTGGTCATATGGCTTGACTAAGACTCATGTTTGTTGGCCAACCTTTTCTGCTTAAAAGAAAGGATGAAAAGAGAAAAAAAAAAATTAAGGTAATAATCCAGACATTCCAGGTCCCACAGAGGATAAACCCCAGATTACTTCATTATAAAAACCAAGACAACACCGAAAGGTAGCCTGTCACCTAACCCTTAACTTGAATTTTTCAAGCTACATCTTGAAAAAAAATTAGGTGCTTTGCCTAATGGACCATTTCAGAACTTTCAGACCTTTTCCAGACCGGTCCATCACTGCTAGCCTGAGATCTTATGAGGGAAGACATAAAACCTCTCAAGTAGATGGATGAATAGAACACGTTGGAACAATGGAAAGGGAAATGGGAAAGGGAGGTGATGCTGCCTTCTCTTTCTTTTAAGGAGGGTGTGGTGGAAAGTGCTCCCTTAAGCCACTGGGCTATAAAATGTGGCCTTACCCATAAAAGAAATGGCATTTATAGATGAATTTCTCTTCTTAAGGGCTTAATTCCATTTGGGTTCCCTTTAAAGGCTTACATTGCAGATGAGGAGAGATCACCACCACCAGAACAGAGCCAAGAAGCAGAAGCAACACGAACCCACTGGGATGGGAGTGACTGAGAGTGGCCATTCGGAGAATTTCATGAGGCAGCGCCAAAAATCAAGCTAAACATAAGCAAGCTTGTCCCGTGGTCAGCTCTGGTGAAGCAGCGAGCACCTGTGTCCATCAGGCTGTGGCGTGCCGGGTGCTGCGTTGGGTTCACAGGGGGACCAGCCCCAGCCCTGTGATCTCTGCTGGCTGCAGAGCAGCAGCTGCCAGAAGAAAAACTGGTCTGAGGTGGCTGCTTCTGCCTCCAATTTACAGGAACAGGCAGGAGAGATCATGAAAGGGGTGGGGACAGAGGCCAGGGAGTCAGGTGGCTGTGATAATGGTTATATTGTTAGGGCTGGAATGAGGAAATTAAAGACTTCGGCTGCGGAGAGCAAGGGAGGGTGGGGGGACTTCAAGGAGGCTCCATTTTGATTGCCCACTTATTAATTGCCCCTCAAGAGAAAGCAGATGGAGAAATCAGTCCTATAACTTTGCTTGCTGCTGTTCCAGCCTGGACTGCCCACTCAGCTTCCAGATGAGTGTTAGCTTAGTTGTGCTAGTGGGCGGCAATTTTCATCTGGTCATTTCCACGCTTGGTCCCACTGAAGTAGGACCAGCCTGAGACCAGTGTCTGAGGAGCTGTCAGTCTGGAAAAATGATCCTACAAGAGGGAATATGCAGCAAAGGTAGAGCTTGAAGGCCCATTCTCAGGGCTCAGTGATTCCCTCAGGGAGGTGAACGGGTCACAGGTAGCAAGGATGGCAGCGGACTTGGACAAAAAGTAGAATGGCTAAAGGTTCTGGGTCGCTGGGCTTCTTCAGCCCCCTGATTGATTCACCATTTCCAGGAAGCAATAGCCCTTGTCCTGCAATACAGACAACAGATGGGAGCCAGCTATGTTTTTCAGAAGCTTTTCCAGCTGAAGCAGAGCATGAGTAGCCACTACCCAGGCTCTCCTCCAGGCTTCGTACTGCATTATGGCATGCAAGCAGCAACAGAAGAGGATCCACCTGAGTCTCCTGGGTCCCACTCATGGTGGCTTCATTCTCCTAGGAAGAGGGACTGGGTTCCCTCCACACAGTTTCCAGGAGGATTTTCTCAGTCCTACAACATTATATTCCTGACTCTACCTGGTAGTCTCACATCTTTCATGCTGAAAGATAGGGATAACACACGTCGCTTCAATTTTTCCCCAGGGCTCCCTTTTTCTTCACCAGAATGGTTCTCTGCAGCCACTCTGCTCCTACAAGGTAAAATAATAAATGTATGGAAAATCAGCTTCCCCAGGACATGAAGGAGTGGAAGTATGTACATGGACATGCTCCTGGTGCTGTGGTATCACTGGTTATTTGGGACAGACATCACCGTTTCCCGGTAAGTTACATCAGCAGCAAGGCAGAAGGCATTCAACAGCCCATTAGATTAGTTTGCAAATCCCTGATGGCTTTTTAATAACGACCCTCTTTAGCGAACACCACCTCTGCCTCAAGGGAGTCCATGCAACCTGGATAAATATCTCCCTGCTGAAGGCAACAGTGGTGCAATGTGTAACCCCACATTTGCCCATCTTCATCACCTACTGCGCTAGTGCCAAACACTTTGGCCAAACACACTCACAGCACCACCCATGATGCAGTTCCTTGACTGTGTTGCTAATTTTAATGCAGAAAAATATAAACAGGGTAGATAATCCAGAAAAAATCAACGGTTTCTGCCTTGCAGCAGAAGGAAGATATAATTTCACATACAGATATACAAAAGAATTAAACTGATTAAAGGTTATCAAGCAGTTCAAAAACATATATAATTTGTTAGACTTGGAATCCATACCAGATAGGGAGAGACTTTTTTTTTCCCCCACCACAGTAGCAGTGTGTTGAAAAGAAGTTTGTTCTATTTTAAACGTTGTGTGCACTACAGATCATTATCACATTCCTACCTGGGCAGATAATAGATGTAGCTGGTAAGGAAACATTTCAAATTTGGTGCCATAAAAAATGATTCATGTTTACTCAAAGGTTGTTCAGTAGCAATAAAAAGCAATCATGCATTCAGCTTGTGAAGATGTAATATACAGAAGCACTGCCCAGAACAACAGGGCGCTTCCCATTTCATAAGAGGAGGAACTAGTGACAATGATCTTTTCAGTATAAAGCTCCTTGGATTTAAAATGGTATTAGAGGTGGAGTAAATGCTATGAATCAAAACTTCCAAAAAGGATTTGTAGTGCCTGATAGAAGAACTTTCATCCTAACGCAAGACTCGGGATTTCAGAAGACAAATTATCCCATAATTGCTGAGCCTGAATGGGAGTGAGGGCAATAACCATCGGTGTCAAAACCAGTTCCATCAGGTGTGACTAACTTTGACAGGTCAATACATGGAGATATTCAGAAAGTTGAGGATGGGCAAAATGCTAAGAAGAGTCTTGTGTGATGGAAGCTTGAGACAGGAGGGTACATAATCACCTAAATTATCAACACAGGTTGCTTTTGAAAACTGCACTAATAATTCCCTGCCGCTATCTTCTGTTACAGTGAAGTGTCCTTGAGGGGAAAGGTACCATTTATGACTGGCAATCTGAGTCACAAGATGGTCACTTTACTGATCCAGTTCACATAAACATTGGGGAAAAAAAATAGCACAGAAGCTGGGAAGATGTAAGTAATAAAAACAAAACCAACCCTGAAGAGTTAGCAAATTCTGATCTTCTAATGGAGATTGAGATCGCAGCTGAGCTGGCAACAGGAGATTTGTTGTTTGCATTGTTTCTAAAGCATTTGGGGAATCAAGTGGTAATTGTGCATGTAGCAATGTTAAAAATTAATTTTTGGTTCCTTTGAGCATTGGCAATCAATCTGCAGCACATCTGCGTGACCATGGGAACGCAGGGACTTTTACAAAGCCACGGCCAAAGCATGATATTCACATGACTGAAGCTACTGGAGGTCACCTCAGGGCTGATCTGTGCTCTCAGGTGTGCCACAGCAGCAGATAATGCACGACAGCCTGAGCAGCTCCCTGGCGTGGGAAAGAGGGAAAGGGGAATTGCTTGGATCACGGCTGTGACAGCCACTAGAAATGGTGAAAGAGCCAGTAAATGTCTTTTTCATTCTTAAAAACTGAAAATACAACATATGGAAGAAGTCTTCTGAAAAATTGATGCGTACTTAGGTGGGCATGTGTATGTAGAGATACACAGATATATGATGTATATCATGTGCACATGTGGAAATGAAACATACAATACACGCACCCACACCTTAATTAACCGCTATTCACATCCAAACTGGCAAAGGCCAAAGGTTCTCCCAAACAACCTACTGATGGAAATTGTCAGCCATGACAAAATGCTGAGAAAATTGCTTTAGACTGTCATTCTTATACAGAAAATCAGTCCAGATTGTTTGAGTTTTTAATTATTCCTCGAGTCAAATGAAACGAAAAACTGTAAGTTACCTTTGTCTCCCACCAGCAAAAAGGAACATGTTTCTGAACTCATTTTCTGACAATGTAAAAAAGACAATTTAAAACCCTTTTAAATACTGTAGAAATCAGAGAATACCTAAGGGCTACCAAATTTGGCTGTAGTTACTTTGCAGGTACCGTTAACTTAAATGAGTATAAAAGCGGCATTTTCAGGGCCAAAATAATTTTGGTCATTCCAATAAGATAGAGTCACAATTCCAGTGAGAGAGAGGCGGTTTTGAAGGATTAGTCTGTTAGTGTAACTGAGTAATTCAGGAAATTACAATAATGTAAGTCAAACAAGTTGCTCTCTGTCAAGTGACTGGATTATAGCTCTGTGGGTTACACTAGTAATTGTAAACATCAATGCTGCATGAGTGTTACCATCCAGGTCTGTCTGAGCCCATAAAACACACAAGTGGCACGGGTCAGAAGAGCTCAGATCCCTCCACCAAATGACATCACCTACTGGCATTGTCTGAGGTGGGACATGGAACTGCATGGACAATCTGTCCAACCCAGAAGGATGTTTCTAATCACAGAATGGTTCGGGTTGGAAGGAACCTTAAAGATCATCCAGTTCCAACCTCCCTGCCATGGACAAGGACACCTTCCACTAGACCAGGTTGCTCAAAGCCCCATCCAGCCTGGCCTTGAACACTTCCAGGGATGGGCCATCCACAGTTTCTGTGGGGAACCTGTTCCAGTGTTTCACCATCCTCACAGCGAAGAATTTCTTGCTAATATATAATCTAAAGCTATCTTCTTTCAGCTTGAAACCACCCCCCCTTGTCTCATCACTACATACCCTAATAAAAAGTCCCTCCCCAGCTCTCTTGTAGCCCCTTTAGGTACAAGAAGGCTGCGATAAGATCTCCCTGCAGCCTTTGCTT
The DNA here is from genome assembly GCA_013396755.1 of Sclerurus mexicanus. Lineage (NCBI taxonomy): Eukaryota > Metazoa > Chordata > Aves > Passeriformes > Furnariidae > Sclerurus > Sclerurus mexicanus. Next base: position 1,156,845 of record VWZF01004873.1, on the reverse strand, counting down.
CTCAAAGCTGAACAACCCCAACTCTCTTCTCTCAGCCTGCCTTCACAGGAGAGGTACTCCAGCCCTCTGATCATCTTTGTGGCCCCCTCTGGATTCATTCCAACAGGACTATGTTCTTCCTATGTAGGGGGCCCCAGAGCAGGACACAGTAATGCTCTGAGGAAGCTGCTCTGTAATAGGCATTTGATACAGTATTGGCTCATTCCCCTCATCCCTCACAATTTTTGCAGCTTTCATCTTGGGTGAAACTTCAAAAATAAGTTACTGGACATACAACTAAGTTTAGACCTGCGGGAAAAACAATGCTTTTGCTTTGCATTGTTTTTGTCACAGAATGGAGCTAGTGGAAAGCTCCAAGTTGCAGCTGTAGGCTTGTAAGAAGCACCTGTCTCAAGGCTGTTCCTGGCATGCTGTCACTTAACTGCTGGCCTCAAAAGTGTACGGCTTGCCCTTTTTAAGCGTGGTATTTTGCAATACGAAGAAGTGAAAGTGGCTGCATATTTTGAGTTGCTAACCAAACCACAGAAAACTGCGATAAGGATTGAAATTCAGTGACAGAACACTCTGAACAAGAACTTATCTGAAGGGGGTATCCAGAAAGGAAAGAAAGAAGTGAAAACTTCAGAGAGAGGGCTAGTTTGAAAGAAAGTAATTTGGGAGAAAAGATCAGTAAAGAACTTCCACGCTTATAATGATAGGGGGTGTTAGAGACTCCTGGTCACATTTGGCTGTGGGCGTTCATTTCCGTGGACCGAGGAAAAACACCAAAAGGTTTTGGGTAATGCCAGGAGGCCTTGATTTCCCAGGCACAGATCAGCGAAACAAATTCCTCCTCATGGCTGGGCCACGTCGTTCTGGATACCAAAGCTGTCTATAGTTAAGAAACCAGCCAAGGCGATGCGGTAACTTCTGTGTGTCACCGACTCGCCCCCAGCCTTCTCTGTCCCAGCCCCATCCCCTTCGCAGCTCTCGCTCAAAACTCTCGACTTTGCCCTTGGAAAGCAGAGTTTGGCGATGAAAGCCACGCAGGAGCTCTCTCCGCCCGTCGGGTCCCGCCGGCCCCGAGGGTGTTCCCGGCCGGCCGGCGCTGCCAACTCTCCTGCATCGCCCCGGCTCGCTGGGACGCCGCGTCCCCGCCGGAGGGGGGGGGAGGAGGAGGAGGAGAAGGAGGAGGAGGGGGTTGAGGTTCGGGCTGCTCGGCAGCCGGACCTGGCCCGGGCTGGGGTGCCG
>VWZF01004873.1:1137434-1155475 GCA_013396755.1 Sclerurus mexicanus | reverse complement strand
GGGAGCGGCGCCCGGGGGAAGGGGCAGGAGGGGGCAGGCAGGAGGGACAGGCGAGGAGGGGCGGCGAGAGGCTGGCAGGGCAGGAGCCGGGCGGGGTGCTGGCTCCAACTGGAAAGGAACCGGTCCCAGCCCAGCCGGGGAGGCTGCGGCAGAGCCGGCAGCGCTCGGGGAGGGCTCAGCGGCCCCGGCCCCCGCTCCAGCCCCGGCCCGAGCAGCCGCCGCCCGGCATGGGCACCGCACCTCGGGTCAGTGCCGCGGCCAGNATTCCTCCTCATGGCTGGGCCACGTCGTTCTGGATACCAAAGCTGTCTATAGTTAAGAAACCAGCCAAGGCGATGCGGTAACTTCTGTGTGTCACCGACTCGCCCCCAGCCTTCTCTGTCCCAGCCCCATCCCCTTCGCAGCTCTCGCTCAAAACTCTCGACTTTGCCCTTGGAAAGCAGAGTTTGGCGATGAAAGCCACGCAGGAGCTCTCTCCGCCCGTCGGGTCCCGCCGGCCCCGAGGGTGTTCCCGGCCGGCCGGCGCTGCCAACTCTCCTGCATCGCCCCGGCTCGCTGGGACGCCGCGTCCCCGCCGGAGGGGGTGGGAGGAGGAGGAGGAGAAGGAGGAGGAGGTGGTTGAGGTTCGGGCTGCTCGGCAGCCGTACCTGGCCGGGGCTGTGCTGCCGTCGGGGGACACCGGGGGGGCCCCGCTGGCCGCCGGCAGCGCCCCGACCCCCGGCAAGGTCACTGCCCCGACGTGTGCCCGCTCCTGCCGCCCGCACTTGAGCGTCTAAAGAGGCTTNCGCGGCCCCGGCGGGGCGGGCGGGGGGCGCAGCCCGGGGGAGCGGGGTCTGCTCGGCGGGGCAGGACCTACCCCGGGTCACGGGGACCTGCAGCCGGGGATGGGGGTCCGGGAGTAGCGGCGAGGGGGAAGCACCGAGGTTTGGGAAAGGTGGTGATGCAGAACCAGTTTTTGCAGCGGGCATGGCGTCCCGGAGGCACGGTCTTGCCGGGGCGACCCCCTAATTCTGAGTTTGTGCCGTAGGGTGGGTCTGCGAAGGCAGGGAAGATGCCAGGCGGGGAAAAAACGAGACAATGTAAGCAAGAAGAGGAGCAGCAGCAGAAAGAAGAGGAGCGGGAGGGTCTCATCGAATTCTACAGTTCCTACCAGGAGCTATTCCAGTTCTTCTGCAGCAACACAACCATCCACGGGGCTATCCGCCTGGTGTGCTCCAAAAAGAATAAGATGAAGACAGCCTTCTGGTCCGTTCTCTTCTTTCTCACCTTCGGCTTAATGTACTGGCAGTTTGGGATCCTCTACAGGGAGTACTTCAGCTACCCTGTCAACCTCAACCTCAACCTGAACTCTGATAGGCTGACTTTCCCAGCTGTGACGCTGTGCACCCTCAATCCATACAGGTAAGGAATGGACTTCTAGAGCTGTTTGTTGACTTGCCTTGACTTTATCAGGTGTAGGATAAAAGCACGGACTCTTTCTCTCCTTGAGGGGCCATTTCTGTAGCGGTGCCGGTGGAAAGAACGCTTTTCACAGGCCTTTGCTGCTGCAGGGCATTCACAGCAAGGCAAGTTAGTTTAGGCAGCTCTGCTTGGTGGTGTGTGTGAGCAGGCTGCAATATAAACTGCCACGGGGCTAAGGAAGATTTACTTCTCTCCTACGAGGATGATAGCCTCCAGCAAGGGGTGAGATTTACAGCTAGTGGCAGGAATGTCCAGAATCACCCCAGCAAACTTGCTGCATGTCTTATTCAGAGCTGTTTATGTGCATTCAGCCCTAAAACTGCAAGTCCTCTCTCCCCCCTGTATAGATACAGCGCCATCCGAAAGAAGCTGGATAAGCTGGACCAAATCACCCATCAGACACTGCTAGACCTTTACGACTACAACATGTCTCTGCCACAAAGCGACTGGTCCACCTCCTCTACACAAAAGCGTAGCCTAAGGAGCCTGCTCTATCATGTCCAACGCCACCCTTTGCGGAGGCAGAAGCGGGATCACTTAGTCAACTTGCCAGAGAACAGTCCCTCAGTGGACAAGAACGACTGGAAAATTGGCTTTGTTCTGGTGAGATCCCTGGATATCCTGTGCCCTACCCACTCCAGTCTCTGCCTAGCTACTTCTGTCTTGTTAAACCCTTGGCCACGTCTTTCCCTATGTAGAAGTATTATTAATCTGCACTGCCTTTTGCTATGACAGATAAAGGTAGAGCTGAATCCTTTGCCCAATGCAATCCTGCTCCCCAAGTCCTGTTCCTGTCCATGCAGGCCCCAGGGGACTTGTCCACGCCAGTGTCCGTCTTTTCCTAGGTACAGCAGGGAAACTTTGTCCTTCTGGAAGGCTACATCAGTCTTGCAGTTGCCTTTGAAGAGAAGTTTATCAGCATCAGCTGCTGCATTGCCCAGTAATTCAAAGGGGTAAAGTGTTTGATGGTCCTGGGTCACCTGAAAAGTGGTCATGGTCGCATTTGTCCTAGGTAGCAGCTTCCTCGCCCTAGGGTATCTGTGTTTGCATTTAAAAAGGCACTGGAGGACTGAAGCTAATCACTCGCCAGTTAACTGGAGTTCCCACAGGATCACAAAAGTTTTTCTGGACACACCCTGAGGGAAGGGCTCCCCACTCAAGAATTTAAAGCTCCTGTTTTATACCAGGTAGAATTTATGTGCAGATCATCTTGCACACCTCACCGAGGCTTGCTGTTTCCTGGGCTTTATTCAGCCTTGTTTATTCACCTGGTGTTTCCCTTCCACCAAGGAACTGCCCTGGGTTTGCTTTTTCACATCCTGCTGATCTCCTTTTTGTCAAGCTCTTCCACTCCCTCGGTCATCTCCTGCCCGTGCTGAGGGAGAACAGCTCTTCCACAGCCACAGCCTCACCTCCTGGACAAGACTTCTCTGACATGGCTGGTTTACTTCTCTTCTCAACAGTGCAGTGAAAACAACAAGGACTGTTTCCATCAGGCGTACTCCTCAGGAGTGGATGCCGTGCGGGAATGGTACAGCTTTCACTATATCAATATCCTGGCACAGGTGCCCGATGCAAAAGCCCTGGATGAGTCTGACTTCGAGAATTTCATCTATGCTTGCCGCTTCAATGAAGCAACATGTGACAAGGCGTAAGTAGTGGAAACATCCCACCAAGTCTTCCTGAAAACACTCATTTTGTGCCTGGATTCGAGGGGAATCAAGGAACCCACATTAGAGAGCCGCTTTTCCAAGGGGGGATCGTTCCTTGTTCAGATCCTGTTGTCTCAAATGATGTTTCTTGAGTCTTTCCTGTGGGTTGTGCATATCAGGGCCACAGTTTCTGTGACCTGAAACGATGCACCTTGGAGGATGGTTTTGCTTTTTCCTGGGTTTCACACCAACGAAATAGTTCCACTGGTACAAATGCCAGAGTGAGTACCGATGTACAGTGTAAAAGTATTTTTATTCTACTCTCTACTGTAGTAAAGTGGTACGTATCAGCCCACATACATGAGAGGAGGGAAGAGAGCTACAAAAAGACAGTAAAAAATATTTTACTTTTCTCCTGCTATTATTGGTCAAAAAAGAGGTAGTGGAGGTAGTGGAATGACACCCATCAGCAAGGGAGGAGAAGGGATTCAAAGAGCTATTCTTCAGTATTAGGAAGATAATACAGTATTTGCTAGCACTGCTAAAGCCCATTTGGGCTCTTGAGCAGTATGAAAAATGTGGTGTAAAAATCTGTCAGGCTCCAGGACATTTTTTACAGCACATTTTAATTGCTTTTCCCTGCTCAGGTGAGTTTACACAACAAATACTGCCCATCTGCTGTAAGCCCCTCTCCCTGCTGATGGAAAACAGAGCTGTTCCTTTCAGAAGGCCCTTCCCCTTGGTCTCGCAGTCCTTTTCACACTGTATGAATGTTTCTGTTCCCCTCTCAGGAATTATACCCACTTCCACCATCCCTTGTATGGGAACTGCTATACTTTTAATGACAACAGCAGCAGCCTGTGGACATCCTCGCTGCCTGGGATCAATAATGGTGAGTGAGAGGAACTCTTTGGTGAGTAAGGAGTACAACTTAGCTCTGTTTTCCTGAGGAGTTGCCAGCATTCTGCTATGCTTAATACTGGTGGTGGAAGATTGCAGCCCTGCTCTGTCTCGCCCAAGCTGCTTTTGCCCCTGTCCCTGAGGGACAGCTGCCTCATGGACATGGCTGTCCCTCAGTGCTGCCCACTGCTCTCTTTCTCCCCCATCAGTGCCCAATCCTGATGTTCACTGCTCCCTCTGGACTTGTGCTGACCCTTCCTGAAATCCCCTGTTGAGCCATAGTGCTGTGCTCCTGAGAGCCTCCTCCTCCATTTTCTTCTTTCCAGCAACTCATCTGCTTGTGTTCCTAGACACCGGGAAACCTCTTGAAGCCAAACCTTCAGGCTTTTCTTCAACCTGCCTCCAAGTCTCTCCATGAAATCTCTCTCAGTTCCATTCTGCTTTTCCTAAACCACAGCAATGAAATCCAGTTTTCTCTGCCTCTTCTGGAGCCTCCAGCTTTGTCTCTGGCCTCCCTCCAGCCACCCTTTATTGCTGCCAAGCTTTGGTTCAGCTCTGGTTGATGTCTGTCTCTTCCTTTATCTCTTACAGACTCACTTCTAACCATTCTGCTCTCCCTACTCTCCCACACCACAGCCAGCCATGACCTCCCTTGCTCTCTGACATTCCCTCAGGTCTCTCTCTGGTGGTGCGCACCGAACAGAATGATTTCATCCCTCTGTTGTCCACGGTGACAGGAGCCAGGGTCATGGTCCACGATCAGAATGAGCCAGCCTTCATGGATGATGGGGGTTTCAACGTGCGTCCTGGTATCGAGACCTCCATCAGCATGAGAAAGGTAAGGAGGCAGCAGGGATAAGAGCTGTGGATGTGAGGTTATGGGGAGCTTTTACTTGGTGGATAGATACAGATGGGTTGTCACGGACCCAGTGTGTGTTTAAGGGAGGGGATTTAATGACATGGAGTGAAGGGAGAGGAAGGAGAGCAGCTTACAGGACTAGACGAGAAGCATTTGGCTTCTCTTTATTGGTGAACAATAAAATGGAGGCATCCCAAGGAAAGCATAAAGAGCAGATACTGATGGACGAGCAGTGTGTGACATGGCAGCTTAGAAAGAGGACAGCAAAGTTCCAGTTGTTCTGTGCAATGAAATCCCTGTTTTGTTGTCCCAGGAGATGACTGTGCGTCTTGGGGGCAGTTACAGTGATTGCACAGAGGATGGCAGTGACGTGCCAGTGCAAAATCTGTACTCATCCCGCTACACCGAACAGGTAACTCACTGTCACTCGTCCTGTGCCAGCTTGTTTCCCTACTTTCCTGAAATGCTTCAGTCCCTGAAGGGCCATGCGTGTCCGTGGGCTCAATTAACAGTATAACATGATACAGGCTGCAGTGGGTTTGGTTTTCTTGTTCAGCCTTTCCCACGTTATGCGCCTCCCAGGTCTGCATTCGCTCCTGCTTTCAGCTCAACATGGTCGAGCGCTGTGGCTGTGCTTATTACTTCTATCCCTTACCCGAAGGAGCAGAGTACTGCGACTACACAAAGCACGTATCCTGGGGTAAGTGGACAGGAGGAACAGTAAAATTCATGCCCACCTAAACCTATTTGGCCCGCCCCATGTCCCAGTACATCTGACTGTCTTCAGTGAGCTTCCTGGGGGGAACATCCAAAAGACACTCTTGTCTTGGATGGTTATTCCCTTGGAACTTGTGGAAGGAAACTTTCTCAGGATTCCCCTCACTGTCACACATCACCTCTTATATAAAGATTCTGTGAGCTTACCTGGATTTACTTTCTCTGCTGTTCAGGCTACTGCTATTACAAACTCCTGGCTGAATTCAAAGCTGATGTGCTGGGCTGTTTCCACAAATGTCGGAAACCTTGCAAGTAAGTTTGATCATCAGTCAGTCAGGAAGAGTGGAAACTCTTTATTCCTAGAAGTGTTGGAAAACATTCACTGACCAGGCCAAAAGCTTGAGTCAATAGCTGAGCTGCCATCCAAAATGGTACTTCTCCTATCAGGAAGCCAAAATGAGTGGGGAGCATCAGGGTTGGTTTAGGGGTGAGCTCCCAAGGACTGTGCATTCTGCACAGAGGGAAGTGGGCAGAACTCCAGCACGAGAGGGAATCTCCAGGTGTGCCTGGGAATAGCGAGACCTGGCCTTGTGGCTCCTACAGCTTCAACAGATAACACGGCCTCTTGTCTTCCAGAATGACAGAATACCGGCTGTCAGCTGGATACTCCCGCTGGCCTTCTGCTGTCTCAGAGGTAAGGAGAGGATGTCCTAGGACCCCAGCTCTGCTCCCACCTCCTGTTCAGTCCTTCAACTGGTACTAAACCTACAGGAGGTGACTGTGATCATGTAACACAACTTATTGCACTTTAATTTCAGGACTGGGTTTTTTACATGCTTTCACAACAGAACAAATACAATATCACATCCAAGAGGTGAGAGCCCCTAAACAGAGATTGTGTCCAAAGCAGACACCATTCCAGTGGAGTGTGTGTTTTGGGAATGTCAGAGTTAAGAATAAATCACTGATGGGAGGAGATCAAGCATGGAACCCGTGGACAAGGCTAGTGGATTTGAGTCAGAGTAGATATATTCTGAGACTTCAACAAGGGCTGGGGATCCAAGTGAAAAATTTGAAAGGGGTCAGATGCTGGTATGAAAATAGTAAGCCCAAGGCACCTGCTGTATGGTCTGGAATCACAGTACATGCTCTTGGAGGAGTGGGAAGGAGAACCATGCAAGAACGTTTGCCACAAACATTGGGTTTCACAGTGCAGTCTCAGAAGTGCACTGTAAGTACCAAAGATTATATTTAGTGCAGAATGAGGGAATTGTGAAGCAGGGGAAAAGCCTCTGGGTGGTATGTATGGGCAAAGGATGGGGGCAGAAGGGGACAGAGAAGAAAATTACGCTTGGTGGAGAAATGCAGGAGTTGATGAGGTGGGGTTACAGAGCCTCATCTTTCATTTACAGGAATGGAGTTGCCAAAGTGAATATCTTTTTTGAGGAGTGGAACTACAAGACCAATGGGGAGTCTCCAGCCTTCACGGTACACACTTTATTACCACGTCTTCTCTCGCCTTCCATTCCCCTCCAGTGTCCCTCCAGTGGCACAGGTTTGTTCCAGCAGCATTGCTGGCTATTGAGTCTCTTTTCCTGTGGCAGGATGAGGGGAACCCCCCAGCACCACCTGGACACTGCTAGTGGGAACAGGCAGGGAGGCAAAAGTCTGAATGAAGGCTGTCCTCACTGCTCTTTCTCCATCTCTTGCAGGTAGTGACTCTGCTGTCCCAGCTTGGGAACCAGTGGAGTCTCTGGTTTGGATCCTCTGTCCTGTCTGTGATGGAGCTTGCAGAGCTGATTCTGGATTTCTTTGCCATCACCTTTATCTTGGCCTTCCGCTGGTTCCGTTCCCGGCAGAAGCTCTCCCCACCAGGACCCTCTCCAAACACTCACGATAACAGTGCTTTCCAGGAGGCGGCACCAGCTGCCAACGCCCCACACCGCTTCACTGTCGAGGCTGTAGTGACCGCGCTGCCATCCTACAACAGCCTGGAACCACATGGGCCAAGCAGGGATGGCGAGGCAGGACACGAGTGAGGCAGCAGCTTATTCCACCATTCTGATGGGTGGCGATTGGAGCAAAGGCTGCACACTTTGTCTGTGGGACCTGCGTTTCCTTCTTTCTGGGGTGCTGCCACCTGGACCGTAGCAGAAGACTGCTCTGTGGTTGGCCTGGGTTCATTGCTTTCACTATTGTAGGTGAATTCTTCAGTCTCGTAAAATACTATTGCTCTGGGGATCACCAGGGATGAGAGTTGATCAATAAATGTACGGGGGAGATGTCCTCTTGATTTCCTTACACTCTGTGCATGCCTACACATGGATGCTTGCTTGCTTTTCCCTGCAACAAGGGTGCTGCCACAGTTCTGGTCTGTCATTAATTAAAGAGGTTTGGCAGGGGTGACTGGCCTCCTCTGTGGTACAAGGGACAGGAGTGAAGCCTCACCTGAGATACTGATCTCTCTAACGTGCTGAACTTTTTTAAATTTTCCCTAGGGTTGGAAACTGGTTGCTCTTTCCTTGTTGTCAATATCCAGCTCTGATCCCAAGACTGCACCACCCACCCTCTTCTCCCCCTCTGAGGAGAGGCTACTTGAGCCACTGGCATAATCTCAATCATTACTATGCACAATTCTCTGGAGAGGTGGTTGACGCTTGCTGCCACTCCCAGGTCCAGGACAAAACACCTCTAGCAGAGTAAGGTTTCCCTTTTCAAGCTGCCTATGTTGCACTGGTAGATCTTAGGTGTGTCACTCCCCTTCCTTGTGACACATGTGTACATCCAGCTATTTGATTGTTTTCCAAAAGCTCCGGGATAAATTGATTCCTACATTTGCTTGGCCTTCATGAGGGGGAAGAAAAAAAAAAAAGAGTTTGGCAGGATTATGCACACTGTCAAAAGATCCCAAATGGTACCTCTGCAGCCATGGGATCCTGCAAAAGATCAGAACAGCACAGGTCCTACAGGGCCTGTTCTGCTTGACTCATCCCTTATCTGATCCACCCACAGAGAGAGAGAGACTCTGCTGAGGCTCTTCTTCCTAAGTGAAGCACAGGAGTAGCATTGCAGTCTTTGATCAAAAAATCCTTCCAGGGAAAGCCTTAGCCTATTTGATTGGACCACATAAGCAAATATGGTCCTCTTCTTGGGAACTAATTTGGGGTTCTTTGCATGAGAGAACACATCCTATTTCTTGCAGTAAGCTTGCCATACTCTTTTCTTACAAATACTCAGACTTCTGCTGCATTGGTGTTTACACAGCACTTTATGGAGTATCAAGAGAGCAAGGGTGATGTCCTTAACAAACAGGATTATCCACCCCACAGGACACAAACACATACCCGAATATAAGCATATATTTTAGGCAAAGACCTGTGGTACCAGGTACCCAATCACATTGCAAACAGCAGGGTTTGAATTTAAAAACTAGTTAATCATAACAAAAGAAAAACTGGGGTTATTTTAAAAATTAAGGTAGATGTACTGCCCCTGGGAAGCTGGAGGGGTTTACTGCAATCTATAAACGGATGCATAATTTTTCCCTTTGAGGTGCTAAACATACTGCCCTTGCCTCGATTACCCAAATGCACTTTTCAATTCCCAGCAGGGAGTGATTTTATTCTTCACATACACAAACTCCATATTCTTTATTGCACAAATATTCATGTTTTTTCAAATTTTATCCCAGTGCTCAGCTGATGACCTTTGTTTGAAAGTGAGGATAATGCCTCTCTGCTGGGAATAGAAGCAAGCAATTCAGGGGGTGTCCCTCAGCAAGGGTGGGAGACCAGCAGAAGGGAGAGTCCTGCAACAGGCACTTAGAGGTGTGGGAACGTGTATTCCTCCTTAGAGGCCCCCACTGCAAAAAATTCAGAGCATCTGTATACACAAAAAAGTCCACTTTCTGTGTCTGTGGGTGATTTAAATGAAGTTCAAAAAAAAAAAAGTAATTCAAGAATGAAATCTCTAAGTTGCCTTAATGAAGGAACTTCTATGTTCTGTAAAAACACTGCCCAAGAGGCAGAGCTAAAAGCTAGGTTTAGTTGCTAGAAGTAACTTTGGGCACAATTAAAGTCAGGCAGATAAAGGAATAAAGGAGAAAGAGCAGGTGCAACACCTAAAACTGTCTCTGTATATCATAAATGTATGATGATTCATGCGGTTAACATGATCTTTCCTGAATATCCAAAGAGCAAGACACAATTATTCACATCACATGGTACCTTGTAACAACCATATAATTGATGAGACCCGCTGCATTACACACAGTTAAGTGGGTGATTAAAGGAAGATTAATCAGAAGCATAAACTACTTGAAACACAAAGTTCTCTTCATCATAAAGAAATATAGCTGTAGAAAGTGGTGATGTATTCCCTGGGGGAAACCTGCACCATATTCTATCTCTTCTGTAGAAGTGTTAAAATGCAAAAAAACAAAACAAAACAAAAAAACCAAACAAACAAAAAAAAAACTTTGACTGATGAACTCAAAGTAACAGCACCATTCTGCATAGCTATAAATCCATAGTTAAAAGCCTGTACAAATGTGAAGAAGCTGTTATTGTACAAGCTGGTAAATAGATTAGCCCGCCCTGTATCAAGAACGAATAGAAAGGTTCCCATGTTGGGAGCAATCAGGTGATCCTCCCAGAAATATCCCTACACTTCTTGTAGGCTGACAAGACCACAAATTATCAGCTCCACAGATGTATAGTGAACTTGGTCTGGCTGAAAACAAGAAGCAAGTCCAGCAGTGCTGGCGTGAGTGCAGAAAATGGGAGTGTTTCACCGAAAATGTGGAAGATTAGAGAAAAGGGAAGAAAGTGTGCATTTAGAGGGAGCTGCAGGTCAGCAAAAGACATTAAAGGTCTGAGCTGGAGTGAATTTGTACAAGAGAAAGTTGAGAGGATGTAAATGCTCAGTAGTCTTAGATATGTTAGAGGCATAGCACAGTTATTTGGAGGAGATGGAAGACATGCAAAGAGCAACTGAAGGTCACAGGACACTGAAGAAGAGTGAGTTGTGTCTTTCTGGGATGGGAACATCTGTCATGCAGGAGGAAGGCAGAGAAGTAGAAATAAAAGTGCCTGAAGGAGGAAGGCAAGTGCAGAAGAAAAGAAAATATTTTGTGGATAAGTTGGAGCACTAGAGAAGTTTGTTTTGCAGGAGTAAGAGGCACAGAAGTGGGTAGTTCCACGTATTTAAGGGTGACAAAAAGGAATGTTTATATGATGGAGAAATTACAGAGGAGGAAGAGGGATGAGAGTTTAGGAGCTCAAAACCAGCAGATTTGTGAAAGTCTTCGGTACTGCTGAAATACGAGGAAAGAGAGGTGAGTTCTTTTGGATATGGAACAACCTGCAGAGATGGGGTATAAAGGGCCCCAGCATCTGTGGGATCATGGGATTGGCAGGCATTTGCAAGCCGATTGAGCGTTAAGAGCATTTGTAAATCATATGTTAGCTGAGAGAAGGGATACAGTGTCTGGGAAATGTAGGGATACTGAAGTTTCTCAGGGCTCCAACTGTGAGATCAGATGAATTCAGAGGAGTGGGAAAACCTCTAAGGAAATCTGGAGTGTAGTGAGACTGGGGGAATGGAAAGAAGTCCTGGGAGAAAGGAACAAATAGGTCAGACGCTCCATGAAGGAGGAAAACTAAGCACAGGATGGTTTAAAAGGCAGGAAACACAAGGACAGAGAGCCATAGCCAGGCATACCCAGGTATCTGCTGAAAACTTGTCCCTCCAGAATGCAATACTCACAATTTGATAGATACCAAAACAATTGGTTTTCCATAAGAATAAAGGTAATAGAGGAAATGCATGGAAGTACAAGTGTCTAAGGAAGGTTGAAAAAAAATGAGAAAACCATCACTTGGGAATATAAACAACACATTTAAAAGAACTAAACTCTGCTTGCTGGAGGGTTTAGAGAAGCTGGACATAGAGCTGCAAGGTTTGTCTTCACAGACTGAGGTCACACCAAGTACTTACCAGTGCGCAATATTCAAAGGGGGCTTGTGAGCACAAAGAGATGAAAGCACCTTCAGCTTTCAAATACATGCTTAAAAATAATGAACTAAAAAGAAAAAAAGCTTTTTTGGAGATAATGATGAATTTATTAAAAAAAAAATAGTACAAAGGCTTTTGGAAAAGAAGCCTGGCAGGAAAGAACATGAAAAGAAAGTGCCATTTTGGCCTCTGCAGAAATCATTTAGTGAGTCTGTGCACTGAAAGAAAAGATGTTGTGGGGCTATTCATATTTGAAACCTGGGGAGCAAATAAGGGTGTTCTGAATAGGTGTTGCACTCTATCTCTGGAAAAAAACAGGTCAAATATTTTCAGAAGTATGGAGGCTGAAGTATCCAACAGACACAGCTGAGTTGCCTATTTGGAAACCTCTATCTGTTACATCCCTCAGAGAGTAATTATTTGCTTAGAGGTCAGAACAAAGATAAAACCTCTATAGCTCCCCATTATTGCATCTCTTCACCAAGTTATAGCTTCCAACTCCAGTGGATACATCAGAGCAGGCACCATTCACTGGAAAGTTAGGTCCATCAAACAAATGTTGATGATACATTTCTACCCTGAAGAAAAATCTGACTGCCCCACCATCATTTGGTTACTCTCTCAGACAACAAACCCCACCACGGTGGTGAGAGCTTGCAGTCTGCTTTGAGCAGTATATTGAGGTTTTTCTTCCACCAAACCTGAAGACATCAGATGGAGCAATTGATATGGAACTGCAATTTTCACAGAATGGTTTGGGTTGGGAGGGACCAACCATCTTAGCTCTAACCCTGTACCATGGGTAGGGACACCTTCCACTAGACCAGGTTACCCAAAGTTCCAGTCAACCTGGCCTTGAACACTTCCAGGGATGGGACACCCACAGCTTCTCTGGGCAATCTATTCCAGCTCAAAGGCATGTTAAACATGTTCCATGTTTAAAGGCAGAGCTTGAATTTTTAATTAGACCTACAACCAACCATTCTCCCAAAGCTTTGGCCTTGCTTTTAGAGCACATTTAAAACCGTGTTTTGTCCAGGCTAACAGACTCTGCAGGAGCAGCAGAAATGCTGATGTGTTAAAGGATAGCACCTCAGAAGATGAGTTCCCAGCAGAGCATGGTATTTTCAACGCCTACCAGAGGATTTATGGTTAGACATGGAACTCTGCAAACATCTGCAACATGACTCATGAACTGGCCTCAACCCCAGGGCAACTTTCAGCAGAATGTTCAGCCCCAGCTCTGTGTTCCAGAGCAGCTGGCCAGCTGTGGAACATGAGCATTCCAGTCCCCAGGTTTGGCTAGGGACCTTGAGGCTGTGTTGTGACCAGTGTAAAAATGCATCTGTCCCAAGAAGACATTTTTCCTATCCCCCTACATGAATGGGGCTGAGAACAGGAAGATAACACGCCAAGTTGGCAGGAATTGTAGCATGACTAGTTTGTTCAGGTTGTGCAGGCCTGAGCTGTGTGGAATTTTAGACTGTATGTGCTTCTTTAATGTACCAGCCAGTCCAAACACCCTCCTTTCTCGGGAAGGCTTTCATCTCTGGAGAATTTAGTCTAGCTGCCCTGCTCCAAATCCACCATTTTGAATTGTTCTGGCATGATTTTGGTGATCCTTAAAACTGGACCAAGTTTCATCATAAGGGAACCACAAACTGCAGGGAATACTGTTGTACAACCTAACTTTTGTAGCAGTAGGGGCAGACAAGGGCACAAGTACCTCATTTTAAAATAAGTCCGCACTGGACAAAGATCTGTCATTTCTTTTTAATGAGTTTCAAGTGTACAGTGGAGCAAAACAAGGGGGCACTTACCTTTCTTCCAGTGATGCTCCAAGATATGCTGTGAACAGGATCCTACTCTTGGAGGTTTTCATTTGGTTCCTGAACATATATTCAACACCAATGGAGAACTGTTTTCTGGGCTTAAGGATCTGAAGTTATTGAAACCCAAAGGCAACACAGCCTGAGAGCTAGAGCTACCACTAATACACTCTAATGCCCAGGAAGGCAGTCCCCTGAACAGAACACAGGGCTGAATGTTTGATGGCTGGAAGCAGAATTGGCTTGGGCAGCCTCTTCCCCCAGAGCTGCTGGCTCATATATCTTGTTACAGACTTACCAGAGTCAGTCCAGCACAACTGGAACTACCATCATTTTTCAGTGGAAAACTGGCCACTGCTTTGAGGGCCAAAACTTCAGGTATGTTTGTGCTATGGAAGTGACACAAAAAAAAAAAAAAAAAGACATTCCAAAAACAGTTTAGCATCTCAACCCCTCCCCACTCACTGACAGACCAGACAGACTCGGTAAGGTGGTGAATTGTGTTTCTTAGAATTCTTAGAGACCATTAAAAGTACATGAGCTGATTTCTAGAACATGCCAGAGGAGATTACAGTTGTGTTTATAAAGAGAGTAAATAAACTGCACGTGCGTTAAGTGGCTGTAATGCAGTGGACAGCAGAGTCCCTTGCTTTTACTCAGAGGGCCTTGGTGATTTGTTTTGCCCATGCACAGAGACACAAACAAGTGTAAAGGGAGCACAGGAGGAGGCAACATACAACATCCAAGAGAAAGAAATCAAAGAGACAGCCTAGGGGAAACCTCAGCCCCGAGAGAGACAGGAGGAATGGGGCACCAAAGGCTTGTTTAGAAGAGTTCGAGAGAATTGCTGGTCTGGGGGCCTCAAGCTCATATGCCTACCCCCTAAAATGACAGCAGTAAGTAGCACAAGCAGGCCCTGGCTCCTCTTCAGTAGATGCACTTCTGACCATCCATCACATCTCAGTTCCACAGGGAATTAGGGAAGTGCGCAGGGGACGAGGGCTGCTTCACTCCAGATCTTCATCTCTGCCCTCCCCCGAGGTGGAGAGGAATGGAATTGCAGGGAGATGAACTCGTGCAAATGAAAGGTGGGGCATGGAAGTGTGCATGCAAAACCTAGCCCCTTGCCAGCTGCCCTGAGAGGAGGAAAGGGGCTTCCCCCAGCACACCAAATGAAACAAAAAGCATCTGTTCCTCCTATCTTTTGTACTTCGCTCTGATCTAGAAACTTGGGTGATGTTCTCCCTGCCTCCTAAGTCTAAACATATTCCAGTGTAATTTTAGAACAAAGGCAGAGACTTCTAAACTATAGGAATAGCCTCCCTCCAGCCTAGATTACAGGCTACAGATCACCTTTTAAAATAAAATTCAATGACAAGATGCACATTCTTTGGAAGACTCTACAGAAACAGGGCAGCTCATTTAAGCCATGTCTGACAACACACTGAAGCAATTCACAGCTCTTGTTACTTTTGATGGAGAACTGGGGGACTGCTTACAGAATGACAGAGCATTCCACACTTCAAGTTCACTTACAGCAGAGACAACTCTGCATCTAAATTCAAGAGAACCCATAGCAAGCAGGAGAATTTCAGTTTGATAGATCTCTAGAGACCAAAGTTGCCAAACTGGAACATCTGATGTCACTTTGCAATATCCATGCCTATAGCAGTGTTTCCCTTTGAATGCCTTGGTAACCATTTCAAGTACTTTTCCTATTCCTGCTGAAGGTTAGAGTTTTGTGGCAGCAGAAACAGAACAGATATTCTTAATCAGAAAGCTGTGCAGCTCAATCAGTCTCATCTGGAATACCTCCAGGGCTCTTCACCCCCATTTGCTACAGCAGTGGGCTTCCTTTGACATTCAACCCAATAACACAAAACCAAAACACCCATTCCCATTCTGCCATTATCCCAAAGTCTTCCTTCTGAAAAGCTACAAGACAGTACAAAGCTACAAGGTCTTGGCTTGTGTGTGCACAGATGAAAGGAATATTTGACAACACCCACGAGACTAATTGTTGTTCTTTTGTCCCTTCTGGAGAGAGACTTTACTTCCACACATGCCTTTTAGATAATAACAATGCTCCTTTCACTTAACTGCGTTTAGCCTGTTGCACTTGACTGAGGTAATCATGTAGGCTCTCTTTTATAAGACCTGAAATGGCCATGTTCAGACAGCAAGTCATCTGAAAATAAGGACAGGCAGAATAAATTGTTTAAGTGCTCATCTCCCCATGGGTAGAGAAATCTACATCACCACATCTAGCTTAGTCAGATGGCTCACAGTCACTGGCCAACACAAACTACCCTTTATTTCTGAAACTCCGTGAACAGCTCAAGTCACACTGCCGCTCTTTTTAGGCAGAGCACTAAAGAATCTCACATGCTGAAGTCCTTCATCCCCAAAGGCACTGTGTTAAGGCATTCTTATTTTGCATGAGTTCACACAGGCACAATTTGACAAGATCACACCCAAAAATAAACCCCAAAAATTCCCTGCAGAAGAGCAGGAGCAAATAGCTACCCACTCCTTATTTCCTTTTCCTCTAAACTTAAGAGGACCCTCCCTAAAGCTGCAGCAATGGCTGAAAAGTCTAGCCATGTTCAGTAAGCGGCTCAGAGTCCTATAGAAAAGACAAATTAAAACCAATCAAGAAATCAATGAAGAAGCTAGGTGGAAGGGAAGGAAAGGGAAGAGTCAGAGGCAAGAAGAGACAGGCAAGGTGATAGGGGACAATAGGTTGCAGACTGAAGAAGCTACATTTAAGTAAAAAAGTAGACTGGAGACAAAGCAATAGAAAAAAGAAAAGGAAAGAACAAAAGGGCAAGTTACACCAAAGGTCCCTCAGAGACCTCTAAATTACCCACCAGGGAAGAGTCTTGCCAACCCACCCACTCCAGAGTAAATGCTCCTCATACTTACAGGTTTTCCTGATCTAGCAGGCAGAATTTCCCATTTCTACAATGATGGCATCCCCAATTCCTTCATTACTATGTAAAGCATACCACTTCTGCAATAAGTGAGGGAGTTCCAGCACTTCCATCTCCCTTCCCCAAGGACTGAATTTAACACTTAAGCAACTAAAACCCTTGAGAACTCAAACCAGAAAGGAAAAGTTAAAGTACTCTAGAGTTGGTGTTTCTTCACCCTTCAGCCTAAGCCTTTTGGTACTTACTTCCAATCACCACCACCACAATGGCACCAATCACTCCCATCATGATCATCATCTGGAGAAAAAGATTGTCAAAGAGAAAGACTCAGAACAGATGGACAAGTTCACATCCTCCCTGATGGCCATGGAACATAAGCCAGGCCCTGAAGGCATGACAGCAAAGGACTTAAAGTCTTTCCACAGTGAAAGAATCTTAAGCATTTGAAATTGTTATTAAGCCCCAACCATACCTGCACCAGAGGAGTAGCCCAGTTTCCTTCTGTTGAAGGAGATCATGGCACAAGGAAACTCACCTTGCAGTTCTTCCACCAGTACTTCCTTTTGAGTTTTGCTGCACTACTTTCAAATATTGAGGCACCGGCCTGAAGTGCATCAGCCCGGTCATCCAGCTCTGACAGTTTCTGGTCTCGTTCCAGCACCTTGTCTACATTTACACACATTATATCAACCACCTGCAGAAGGAAGAATAGTAGCAGCAGCTGTATTGGTAAAGACAGTCGAAAAAGTAAGAGGCATAACTTGGCCAATAACAAACAAAAGCCCTGATAAAGACCAGGCTAAGAAACAAATGATTTCAAGTTATTGCCGACTTTGAAGAGGAAGGGGTGGAAAAATCCGAGACTCACTGTTAAAGTATCAGTTAAAGCACACTTAAACGAGCTTCTCGGCCCCACATTCTCACCTGCTTCTAAAAGCTCTCAAATCCGGCAGCCAGCCAAAGCCACCCTGCTCCCGAGAGGAATGATGCGCTCACTCCCCGGTAGCTGCAAAACCAGATGATGAGCTTCGTGTTGCTGCCCCAGCGAGGCACAAGGGCGCTACTGCACGGCAGCAGCCGAGCCACAGGCACCGACCCCGGGCACTTGCAGCCAGGCAAGGGTCCCCCCACATCCCACCGAGCACACGCTGTCCCCTCGAGGCAGCGGGCAGGGACTGAGCGCTGCTCTGTTCCCATGAGAGATGCACCATAGGAAGTACCAAAGAAATCTAACAGGCCTGCTCTTCGGAGGTCGTATCTGGGATTGAGCAGCTTCTAAACAAAGCAGCCTCTTTATAGCTTTGCCACGCTGTTTTTGAGCGTTGAAGTATTAAGGCGTTTCTGGCATTGCCAGGAGCAGAGGAGCCACCTCCCCAGCGACAGACACCTGCCTAGACCATCGCTGCTGCAGAGCAGTGTGAGACGCGTCCAGGCATGCCACGGGAAGCCAGCAGGGCTGGCAGAGCTACTGACCTCCTGCACTTGTGCCTGCGTCTGCTGCAGGCGGCGATTGCTGCTCAGANTTGGGGGGAGCCCCGGGGGGGCCCCCGCCGGGGGCTCCCCCTTCCGCAGCTCCCCCTTCGGGGGCTGCTCCTTCGGGGGCGCCGGGAGCAGGCTGCTGGGCTGGCTCAGACCTAGGGAAACACGCACATGGGCAAAGAGGCCCACGCACCCC
>VWZF01004873.1:1102596-1136908 GCA_013396755.1 Sclerurus mexicanus | reverse complement strand
GGGGGGGGCTGCGGAGCGCTTCCATAATCCCACCTCCGCAGTGTGTCTGCTGGCTCTGGTGAAGCTGCTGTCCTTGCAATTAAGAGATGGTGTCGCTGGCCCTCTTCCACCATACAGCACGGCATGAGAGGGAACCTGAAGGGGTCCCGCTGGAGCTTCTGCAGCCTGCTGGGGGAAATGAGGCTCCCGCAGCAGCAATAGCGCCACGAACAGTAGTGTGCTTGCATTTTTTCCCCCCTCTAAAGATCTGGAGAAGCTTGATGGATTAGAAGGGAAGAGGCAGGAGCCTTTTGGAACAAGAAGTCTCTTCATAGGGCATTTAGCACGGTGAGTAGGGTGATGAGCGTGGGTTCACACCTACACTGAACTACTTTTTCTTTTCATAAGGTAAAATGTCATACAGGACATTCATAGAAGTTTCAGCGTCAGATCTGATAGATTAGTAGAAACACGAGACAGTTACAGATTACAGCATGGGAGCCAAAATACCATGGCTACAAAGGTGAAGATGTAATACAGGGTTGTGACTAGAGCCAGGGGATTTGCAGAGAGGAACAGACTAGCGCTGGGCTCAGCAGAACTGGAAGTTTTTAAGATGTGCCTTCAGTCAAGCTGCGAAGGAACGAGTTACGAAAGAAGCTTCTGTAGCCTGGCAACCTTCCCACCGCAGTCTGAGGACGGTTCCAACAACCATTGCAAATAACTCAAGACAGAGCTTAGGGAACTAGTGGTCACAGAGCCCTTGCCAGGTTCATCCTTAGGGGTTAAGGGATGACAAAAGGTACAAGGTACTTTCTCTGACACTTTTTCTGTTTCCAACATATTTTCAGACAAGGATTGTTACACCTGTGGTTTACATATGTAAAGCCACTCTCCTTCAGGTGCTTACTCAGTCAGAGTTGGATCTTTGCACATTTCCTGAATCCACATCACCTTTTGGCAAGTCCCACAGATGTGTCACCCTGATCCTGAGAACATGGACGTCAGCTGTTTGAACAGTTTGCCTTCACATTCCTCAGGCTTAGACCTAAAGAAAGATCTTTCCATTCATTCTCTGGTGCTTCCAATCAAATGCTTTTGGAGACAGAGCAGCGTTGCTCTGTAGAAAGATAGATCAAGTCAGCAGATGTAACTCCCCAATTACTTAGCAGCCAAACTGACAACTAAGGGAGAAGAGGTGGGCAAATGCCTGCTCATCCTAGAGGTTTTTCCCAAGTGTGCAAAGGTCTTTGTGATGCTGGACTAGAGGCATGCCAGCTGTGACTCAATGTAACTTCTCCTCTAAAGGAACTGGTAACAATTACAGAAAACTAGATAAAGGAACTGGTAACAATTACAGAAAACTAGAAGCTAGATTTGTAAAAAGTTAAATACCTGAATTACTTCTGCAAATCCTGACTAAAAGGTCAAATGCCCAAAACAAAAGGCCATTAGGTCATTAAGTGTCATTAGTAGGGGTTTAAGTCACGAGTGTGAAACAGAAAACAAATCTCGCATTCTTAAGACAAGTTTGGACACATTTCAACTAACATTTGGATCATTTACACTTAACCACAGATAAGCGAGGGCAAGGGGGAAAGCACTGAGCAGGAAGACAGGCACTCTTGGCACTGATTTGAAAATTTGGTTATGAGGAAAAAATCTAAGCTGGAGCATACTGGGATTGTCAAGTAGGATGTGAGAACCCAGGGGTAACAGAGACTGAAAGGATGTTGGAAACCTGGCCAAAAAATAGAGGACCCAAGGGCCAAGTTCAGGGATGCAGGCTGGAACAGATGTCTGCAAGAAGTATGTCAGAAATGCTTGAGGAGGCATGGAAGAACTTCCACAGAGGAACTCAGGTCTGGAGCAGCATCAGGACCTTGGGAGCAGGCTAGAAATACACAGCAAAGGAAGCACGGGGAGCCCAATTGTGTGAAATCTGGCTTTATTCCACAAAACCACGCTCCACATGCCGAGCCCCCAGCTGTTCCCTAGCGCTGCTTCCCGGTGCGATTGAAGCGCTTGTACAAGTACCGGATCCTCTTGTTCAGTTTGTGAAGGTCCTCTGCAAACATCCTGTTGCCCACCATCTTCTTCTTACGGATGCACCTCTGCAGCTCGTTCCCCCGCCAGCCCCGCAGCCACGTGGGCCCCCTGATGAGACTCTTTGGGTGGATCTGGAAGTCGCCTGAGAACAGGAAAGCGGGGAGAGATTCAGCCAGGCTCTGGAGGAGGCTGTGCCCAAGGAGGCCGCCCCAAATCCTCCCCTCCCTCTGGCTGCTGGTGGCTCCGGCCTCCCCGCCGTCCCGCCCCGGGGTGCGGAGGTGTGTCTCACCCAGGATCCCCACGTTGTCGTAGACCCCGAACAAGGCCCGCTTCTCCGTCCACCGGTCCACCCGCTTGCGCTTCGGCGGCTCCCTGATGGGGATGGGCCGCGTGAGCCCTGCCAGGGGCGAGGAGAGGGGCACGGGGAGGCCGGGCCGCACGGNCGGCCATGGCGGAGGCGGGCGCGGGTTCGGGCCCGCAGTTCCAGCTGCCGCTCGCCGCCGCCGACCTGCTGCGGGACGATGGCCGCGGCCGCTACGTGGTGCAGGAGGTGCTGCCCCTCCGCGAGCTGCCGCCCGCGCTCGCAGGTGAGGCGTCCCCCACCCCTCCCTCCGCTACCGGCCCGGCCCGGCCTCTCACAGCCGCGTCCCTGCCCCTCCCCGTGTCTCCCCGCAGCGTTCCGGGCCGCCTTCCGTGCGCGGGGCGCGCTGGCCGTGCTGCAGCACTTCGACCCCGTGTACAGCCTGCTCCAGTGAGTAGCGGGGGCCGGGGTGGGGGCCGGAGGAGCGGGCGCGGTGCTTGCCCGCCGCTCACACGCACTGTGCTTGCCCCGCAGCCACTTCCGAGCCGCGGGCGCTGCTGTGAAGGAGGACGCCCTGGAGCTGATGGTGCGCGGTGGGTGTCTGCTGGCTGCGGCCGAAGCGGGGCTAACGGAGGGGTTGCTCTCCCCTGGCAGCTCGGTGATGATATAAAGGCTAATGTGACTCGGCCAGCTGGGCTGCGCCCTCAGCCCACTCCTGTCGTGCGGGTCTGTAATCTTGGTGGGCGATGCTGAGCTGTGCATGTTCGCTGTAAGGGCAGACCGACAGAAAATCCTTCAGCCCGCGTCCCTGGAAAATACATCTTCGGGATGCATCAGCTCAGAGCGAGTGTTTCTCTGAGCCGGCAAAGGGCTGTGGGGATAGGATAAGATAATGTGTCCGAGGTTTGGGTTGCAGGGCTTGCCCGTGTTACAGCTGGTGAGATGTGAGCACACATCTTTGGTAATCTGATGACTGCTCTAAGCCTCCGAGAGAGGATGGCTGAGGGGTCTGGCAAGGAGTGCTCATGACTTTCTGCCTCTCTTCAGTGGTGTCCCATCATTCCAGTGAACTTTCTGCCGTCCTGAGTGATTCCAGGCTGAGCCATGCAGACCGTGCTGCTCACCTCAATGCTCTTAAGATGAACTGCTACTTGCTGACTTCCTTGGTGGATGCCTTTGAAATGGAAACCAGCAAGAACCGTTTATTGGAGGCAGATCCTGGTGGGAAGGTAGGTAGGGGACTGGGAAAAAACAAGATAAGTTAGAAAATTCTTTAAGCTTGCTGAACTCTGTGGTATCTGTCAGATGTTATAGCTAGGTTTATTTAAGCACGATGCCAGCAAGAGCAGTGCATCATGTGAAGCACTGGCATTTCTGTGAAACTCTGCGTGGAAAACAGCCAAAGGGATAATCATGTAGTAAACATCAGCAGGGACTCCAATGCCCAGGCCTTTCTGTTTTGCTCTTCAGTGTCTGGCTGGTACTTATTGTGCCAGTGTTTTCTCAAGAGCTCCTTTCTGTGGGCAGAGATGCAGGTATACCCTTAAACCATGGGAGGCAGCAGTGCTGGCCTCAGTTGGGGTGCCTCTTGGTGCTAGCTATGAACTGTACTGGACAGTGGGCAGCTTGAACTGAGAGAGAAAAATTTGGGAAAGAAAGCCCAGTGTGATTCTATGATCTCTTGCATATCACTGTCTCTTAATGCTATAGAATTTAATAGACATTTTTTTGAGGGAAGAAGGGTGGTGGTTTTTTTGGTGGTTTTTTCCCTGTTGTCAAGCTGCTGGTGTATCTTACTGTGTAATCTCCTTTCTAGAACAAGAAGAATCATGCCAGGACTTCTGTATCCTTCTGGGAGGAGGAGAGGGAGTCAGTCTTACAGCTGCTTACGCAGCTGCTGCAGCTGGATCTCCGTCAGCTTTGGAGTGGTTTATCAGTGGAAGAAGAGTTTGTCAGGTATAGGATGGAGCAGATGTAGACATGGGATGAGTGACTGATTCTCTGGAAGGGAGGGTTAAATGTTGAATCTATCAATGAGGTGGTATTACAGCTATCTGTAGGGTGCAGATCATTGGGAAACTGAGGAAACCAGCTTGAGGCAAAATCGATGTGTGTAGGAGCCACTTCCTTTCCTCACATAGGCCTCAAAAATTCAGATGTTGTTTGCTAATTTTTAAAGGATGTTGGGGAACCTCTTTGGTTTGCTTAGTGTTGTGTGCTAGAATGGTGTTGAGTTGTAATAGGTTTGCTTTCTGTCTTCTGTGGTTTTAGCTTGATGATGGGAAGCTGCTACCGTATCCTGGAGAACCCAAGTATTGGACTTCAGAGGTATCGTGGCACACGGGAGGCTGTGACACATCTGCTTGCTAGAGCTCTGAGTCACTGTGGTCAAATGTTCAGTGAGTTTCTGCTCTTCTGTCTTCTTCCTGAAGCCATCCCTGTTATTTTCCCTGACCTCTTTCTTCCTTCTCATGTGTGAAAGGTGCCACTCTGAAGATCACGCAGATGCTGCAGCACTTTGAACATGTAGCCCCAGTGTTTGCACAGGCTGTGAGCCTCTGGGCTAAAGAGTATGGTCTGAAAAGCCTGGTGGGTGAATTACTAAGGTGAGAGAAATACCCTGAGGCTTGTCCTTCTGTCCCTAGCAACTTGAGGCACCCCATCCCTTGTTTCATCTTTCTGTGCAGGGAAATTGGACAGAAATGTCCGCAGGATTTGGCTCGTGAGGCTTCTGGACTCAAGGGTTATGGTACCTTTATAACTGAACTGGCCGAACAGATTCCAGCTCTGGTGCTATCCAACATGAGCGTTCTCCTGCATCACTTGGATGGGGAGGTATGTTTCTGCAGTGTTACCTGTCCAGAGAAGTCAGGTGGTGAAGGTGCTGGTATCCAGTTTTTCTGTCTGAAAACAACAGAGCTCAAGTAGCCAAAACCTGCCTTTTGGAATGGGTTCTTTTCTTACCTAAATGATGCAAAGGAAACAGCAACCATGACATCTACTGTCTGGTTGTCACTGTTGGATGTCAGAGAATGGGTGACTGCTTACCAGGCTGAGCTCCCAGCTGTTGTCTCTTGGTCTTCAGTACTTAATGAGTTTGTCATTGTGTTACCTTCTCTTAACTGCCCTTAAAAGCCATAAGTGTTCCTCATGTCACTTCTTGGCTTCTGTGGACCTAGCTGGATAGCAGGGTTGGATTAGAATCACAGAACAGTTTGTTTTGGAAGGAACCTTAAAGATGATCTAGTTCTGACCCCCTGCCTGTGGCAGGGACACTTTCCACTAGACCAGGTTGCTCGAAGCTCCATCCAGCCTGGCCTCAAACATTTCCAGGGACTGAGCATCCACAGCTTCTCTGGGCAACCTGTTCCAGTGTTTCACCACCTTCACAGTAAAGAACTTCTTCCCAACATCTAAACCTACTCTCTTTTGTTTTGAAGCCATTCCCCTTTGTCCTATCACTACTTGCCCTTGTAAAAAGTCCCTCTCCAGCTTTCTTGTAGCCCCTTTAGGTACTTGTACTTGAATGTGTTATAAGGTCTCCCTGGAGCCTTCTCTTCCCCAGTCTGAACAATACCAACTCCCTTGGCCTGTCTGTGTAGGAGAGGTTACTTTGTCTTGCAAGTTCAGACAGTGATGTTCATCCAAGGTTAATACAATGTCCATAATGGAAAAAAATTCCCTTAAGGCTGGAGCCTCGGACTTGAAAGGCCCAAACTCTGGGCCATCCCTTGGCATATCAAGTCATGTGGTTTTGTCTGTCCCTGATGCAACAACTCTGCTCTTTTCAGAATTACGTGATGCGAAACGCCGTTCTGGCGGCTATGGCAGAAGTGCTGGTGCAGGTGCTGAATGGTGACGAGCTGGAGGAAGCTGCCCGTGGTACTCGGGACAAGTTCCTGAAGATGCTGCAGGCCCACGTGTGTGATATCCATAGCTTTGTGCGCAGCCGTGTGCTGCAGCTTTTCACTCGAATTGTGCAGTGCAAGGTAAGTCTGTGCTGGGGAAATGGTGTTGCCTCAGTCATCCCTTCCCTTGTGCTTTCGGGGGGAATTTCTGCCACCCTGCCTTTTGTTTGCAGAGACTAAAGTCATCAGGGTATCAATCCCTGTGTACTACGGTGTCTGCAGTTCCTTTTTTTTTTCCACAAGACACCAAAGATCTAGGGATAAGGGAACTGGGAGGCAGAAATTAAATGCTGCTATTTACTGAGACAAACTAGAAGAAAGAGCACAGTATGCAGCCTCTTTTTTGAACAGTGGTATGGGAGAACACACTTGCTAGATATACTAAGACTCGACTCAACAGGATCCTGGATAACTTAAGTCCTTGCTTTCAGTGGAGGCTGGACCAGAAGATACCAGATTCCTTCAGATCTAGATTTTTCTGTAAATCTGTAATCTGTGCCTTTTAGTGTGTGAATACATCTGCAGTAAAATAACTTTTCCCAAGTGTCTAAGCCTCCTTGATAACTGTCTATGCTCTTGTTGTGTGCTAGGCCCTGCCTTTGACTCAGTTCCAGTCTGTGGTATCGTTGGCTGTTGGGCGTCTCAAAGACAAATCTGTCCTAGTAGTTAAAAATGCGATCCAGCTCCTGGCTGCATTTTTGTCCAACAATCCCTTCTCCTGCAAGGTAATTCCGATTAGCAGGGTGGATATGCTATATGTCTGTGTTCAGGGTGGATACCTGCAGTGTGCTATAGCAGGGGAGCAGCCTTTCTACGTCTTGTGGGAGGGACAGTGTAGCCTTTGTGCATGTAGGAGCTCTCCAGTTTTCCCTGGTTCAGATCTCGTATCCTCAGGCTCATCCCTTTCTTGGTGTAACTAGTAGCTATGCTGAAGGCCAGGAGGGTTGTATTTGATGAAGGTAAAAACCTGCAGCAGTTTAATTTGAATCCACTGGGGGGTTTCTTTCCATAGGATCAGAATTACTTTTTAGAATATTCTGCACGGAGCTGCAGCTCTTCGTGTTTAGCTGCACCTTCTCCTGAGTTTCTGAGGCTTAGACTGGCAATTTGCAGCAGTTCCTATTTTAGGATCAGGGCCAGACTCTATTATTCTGCTTTCCCAAAACAGGGTTATCTGTAGGGATCAACAACTAAAGCAGGGAGTGGAAGAGAAAGAATTCTGACATTTCAGAAAAAGAAGTATAAGTAACATATTTCTTCTTTTGCTGGCATTTTCAGCTAAGCAGTGCTGACTTGGCTGAGCCACTGAAGAAAGAAGTGCAGAAACTGCAAGAAATGAGGGACTGTGTCAGATCCACAGCAGGTAATTTCCTTTTTTTGTCTTTCCCTTTTCCAGGGCAGTCCAGAATTTACTTTTCCTCATGTTAAATTTGCTCCCAGGTTGTGGTGGCTTTTGTCTCAGATCTTACCTGTGTGAGATGGTGAGAGCAGATAACTGGGATTAAACTTGGAATAGTTTTTTGTATAATGGTTTTATAAAAGGATCATATAATGTCATTGTCTAGATCAGCAGTCCATGTGGCTAATTATCCTATTTTCAGGGTATGAACTAAAAATACCTATGAACACCCTCCCAGGTTTCCATTTTCAACCACTCAGGGACTGATTCAGCCATAATTTTGGTCAGATATTAATTTAAACATGATTTGTAGGCAGCACCAAGTCAAAGGCTAAGCAAATTATGGTTTCTTACTTTTGACCTTCAGTGGTTTCTTTTTTATGCCAGAGTTCTTGTCTTATTCTTCCTGCAGTCTGGGTGGGATCAGCAATGGAAATAGTGCCTGCTTGGGGAAAGGGTGAGGGAAGTAGAATTCCTAAGTTTCAGGTGAGTTTCTCCCCATTTAAGGTGTCACCTGAGTCTCTGAGTTCTTCATTCCTTCTGTTTTTTAAGTAGCTCCAGTGATTGCCCCAGAGGAAGAGTGGGAAGCAATGCTGCCAGAAGTTAGGGCTGCCATACAGCAGCTCTTTCAACTGCAGGAAGGGGAAGAGGAGGTGCTGGAAGTTGAGGAAACGGTGGAGAGTACAGTGGAGCAAATCACTGGGCTGATGAGGAAGCTGAATTACAAGTAAGAAGGCTCTGCAGTTTTAGTGTGTTTATCCCAAGGGATGTTCTCTGTTCAAGAAAGGTTTGAGCTCCAGGGTGGAGGGATGATTTCCAGTAACATTATTCTGTAGGAAGAGATTGACATGGGCACCCAGCACAAGAGGCTGGTAGGAGCTGCATTCCCAGGTGTTCAGGGCAAAGTTGGATGGTTTCCCTTGTGTTCTGCCCTGATGGGTTGCTTATACTCTTTTCTTGGGCAATGTCACTGTCCAGGAGTGCAGCCCGCCTTACACAGAAGGCCCTGTGTCGCTTCCAGGGGAAGGAACCCTTCACCAGCCCCATGGAGGAAAATGAGGAGGAAACAATCCTGGATGTTCTGAAGAGACTTTACATAGGTAACTAGTTCACTCTAGAGAGATCACTCAACAGAGATCACTCTGTTGCCTAAGTCCAAGATGATGCCAGAACTAGACCAAAACCCTCTAATTCTGTCCCTCCTTCTGACCTGTGGAGCTCATTCTGTGTGTACTTAACAGCTCATAGAGCTGCACCATATCTGGATCATTTGCTCATCCAGTTTGGGCTGGATTACATTGGTCTTACTTCATTTCTGCTCAGAACGGTTCCATGCTCTCAGTAGAAGTGCACTTCTGATGCTTTAACGCACGTCATATCTGCTGAGGGGAGTGAATCCCATGTTACCCACTCACACCCTTCTGTCCTCTCTGACTTTGACAGGAATTCTGCTTTCTAAACAGATGGTGGCCCCTAATGATTACCCCTAGCAGCCTTGACCAAGTATCTGGTTAAAGCAAAGTCTTGTTTATCCAGGGCTCAAGTCTCTGGATGTATTTTCAAGATTTCAAATGCTTTGTTTGGTGTTTGTTTCAGCATAAGGTTGCTTAGTCAATCCCCTTGAGCACATTTCTGTCAAAGGTCTACTGTCTAAAAATCTTCTTGTCAACTCTCCACAGTTGTACAAACTTTGCTGGGGAGTAATAGTGTTTGCCTTCTTCCTGCTCTGCCCTGATTCCTTTTTAGGGCCTCATCTCTCTTTGGAGAACTGTTGAGTTCAGATTAACCCCTTCAGCATTTTAATGGAGTTTACCCCGACTGGACCGTGTCCTGTACTAAGTTGGCATGTCTGTGGAGCATCACACTGCAGTACTAGAACTTGCCCTACAGCATTCTGAGACTTTGTAGCCGGGTCTGATGGCAGAATTTGGATTTTTTTGTCCTGGCTCTTGGAAAGTGTCCCTATGCAGTGGGGGGAGAAGGGTTAAAATGCCCTGAACTGTACCTGTTTCTCCCGTGTCTTCAATAGTGCTCACAAACAAGTGTGCTGTGCAGGTTCATGCCCAAGTGAGAACAGTGAGGATCAGGATCCCCCAAATGACAACAGTCATAAGACTGAAGAAGTTGTACAGGAAGAGCAACCTCAAACAGAGCTGGTCAAACAGGAGATGTTGGTCCAATACCTGCAAGATGCTTACAACTTCTCAGTGAAAATCACAGAAGCTCTGAACCTGATCAGCAGAGTGATGTATGAAAACTCTGTCTCAGGTATGTGGGATAACCATGGGGGCCTTTTTTCTCATTGAGCATTTCCAGATCTTTCCCCTTGCTGGAGAGGAGATGTTGGAATGGTGGAGCCCTGGGGGAAGAGGGAAAGAGTGTAGGAGCTGCTCTTTGCTGAGCAGATAGATGTCAGGATATTGGAAAAGCAAGAACTATTTAAATGAGTGTCATGAAAGGGTTGAATAGGCCATGAATGGTCTTTTTTAGGAAGCCATTTTTTAAATATGAAGGTTGAAAATGTTTTTAAAATGTTTTTGAAAACATTTGGAATAAAGTGGTTTTGAACTTTTTGAAATTAATAAAACCAGCCAGGTGACCAAAGTGACTTCAGTTGTGGAAGCTATCCTGCCTCCTGTGGGGAGGGATGTATGTTCATCATCCTGGCTGAGGTTCTCCCAAAGTAAGAGTGGCTGGAGAAGCTGGGCTTTTTTATGTGCTCAGTGCCCTGATACAGCTTCAGGTGTTATGCTGGCCACAAGAGGGGAACTAAGCAGCTGAAATCATCCACCTCACCTTTTCTCAGTCTTTATTCTATAGCTAAACCTGAGCTGTGGCCTGGTCGTCTTCCAGTTCTGTAGTGAAAGGTGGTGATGAGTAGACCTTTGAGTTAATTCAGCTGTTCATATTTAATGTTAGAATTACTGTAACCACTTAGACTTCTTTTGAAATATTTATTGTGAATTGGCATTTCTGAGGGAGGTGGGGCACAATTCCCTCTCCCATCCCCTGCAGCACATCCACTTGCACAGATCTGGGGTACAGATGGGTCTGGGCACTGCAGTGTCCTGTCTTCATGCAAGCACTTCCGAGGCTTCATCTGTGTTAAGAACTCATGTGGTTCTTGTGGTAAGTGTGTGGGCTTCTCTGGCAAGGTTTGATGTCATTAGCACACAAAAATGAACTCCTGAGTTCAGTGTCTTTACAGGTAATTTGAAGTTCAAGGCTGAGAGAGTACCCCTACCTAATACTTAAACACCTGGGTTTTGGTTGTGTTGTTTTGGTTTTTTTTAATGGCTGTGCAGATTGACTAACTTTCCATCTCCCTGTTGTCCTGTGATGTAGTGTAAGGAAGGCAAAGTCAGCATGTAGACAGTAGAGATGTTTTGAGACACTCCATTTGGAAAGAGTACACTGCTGGGTGAGGGGCTGGTACTAAGGGATGTGTGTGTTCATATTTACTTTTTTTAATCAAATATTTAATATTTGAAGATTTAATCTATTTCTGTTGTGAATTTATATCTTCTGGTGTGACTGAGGACAGGGAAACCATACAAGCTTTTCTGATAAATTCAGATTTGAAACTTGGGGCTTATACTGGTAAAAGTTTCTACGTAACCAGAGGACAGACTCTCTGAACTGTTTGTTGTAGAGCTCCTCTGATCACTGCTGTGATTCTTAAGTGAATGCTGGCTTAGTTAATGTTTTTTCTTGTCATAAGAGCAGGAGACTGGGCAGTATACTGCAGGAGTAGTCAAGCTGGGACCAAATGCATTATTCCTTAACCCATTTGTTCATCAAATAGCTTAGTTAATCTGATTATAGCATTGCACTGGGACTTACGTTCAGCTGTTATCTGCTGTGACCATAAGACTTTTTTTTTTCACAAAAAATTACTGTTTTGTTCTTTCTCAGACATTTTCCTAAACATATCACATTAGATTTAGCTGTAATATTATTAACCTCTGCCTGTTTTCTCTGACTTGAGCCCTCTGCAGACAGTAACAGCGATCTTTAGATGCTTGTAGAGCTTGCTGTGACAGCAGTACCCCTGTGAATTTGTTTTAATGGCCTCTCTAAAGGGAACTGGGGAAGAACTGCACTAATGCAACTGTTCCCTCTGCAGTGGTGCAGGAAGCTATTGAGTTCTTTGTGACGGCGTCGCAGTTTGGTGTGCCCCAGGCACTGCTTGGAGTCCGCAGGATGCTCCCCCTCATATGGTCAAAGGAGCCTGGCATTAAGGAGGCTGTGCTGAATGCCTACAGGAGGCTCTATCTGAGCCCCAGCGAGGATTCTGAGAGGTATGGGCCTTCCTAATCAGAAGATGTTTTGGGTTTGTTTGCGGTTTTTTTTATTTCTTCCCCCATCCTGCCTTTTCTGCTGTTAGGAATGGGGCGTGGAGAGGAAGAGAAATAAAAGCTGCCATGCTTCATGCTGAGCTGAAACGTAAAGTTATATTTCTGGGTATCTCAGCATTCCTGCAGGACCTGCTGCTGAGCTTCTGCTCTTGGATTATCATAGTGTTATTGTGTAGGCAATTCATGGAGCAAAACTCCATGTGACAGCTTATGGAAGGAAATGCTGAGAATTACTTTAAATTAAACTGCTATGAGAACAAGTGTGAGTGCCTCATAAATTTCACTCTCATAGAAAGCACGGCCCCCAGATCCGTGTGCCCAAATTATCTGGGTAGGGTCCCTGTATGATAGAGAATGAGGGGTGTCAGTTATGAATATTTCTCTTGCCAGCAGGGTTCTTGATTGGCAACAATTAACTAATTTTTTGGAATGGCTATTTCAGCCCTTTGGGAGTCAGCTGCTCTTACAGAGTCATCCCATATCCAGGAGTCTTATATACTTCACGCTCTGTGGGCAAAGTTGTTGGCCAATGTCTCTTTCCCTATTTTGAGCTTATAACTGGAGTTGCTCATCCTTCTGGGATAATAAGAGGAATGGTGTACAGTGTGGTCTGAAGTTGGAGCTATATTTCTGTTACCAGAGCTCAGGTTTTTTTGCTGACAAGTCATGCATCCCGTGGCCTTATCCAAGCGTAGGCATTCTGCTTCTGATGTACACAACACATTCCTCAGGGTTTGCTGGTGCTCTTGCTGTCAGTTGTGTCCTTGATTTTTCAATAATACACCATTTCTTTATCCTTCACACTATACAAGGTTAGTTATTATTATCATTTGGGTGCTTTCACACAGATTTCTATTTGTATTCCAGTCAAACTGATCTCAAGTCTTTTTATAACAAATTTCTGTGTGTGTTAGGTGAGAGGATATTAAGGGGTCTTTGTTGCTTATCCTTTTTGAGGATTTGGGAGTGGGAGCTGGGTACCACTTGCAGGCTTGTTTCTTCCATAGTAGAGAGGAGCTGTGTCTCCCCTCTACTCTGGCACCTGCCCCTTTTTTTAGCATTTACCCACTTGTAAATCCTGTTGGATACATGTGCAATAAGTTAAGTGTGATCCCTGGTGAGATGCGCCATACCTCACCCTTGTTTGGGTGAGGGCAATAAAAAGCAGCCACTGCTTCTTATTTCTTCTTGGTAGTGTTGCCTGGAGACAACTCCTGCAATTTGAGTTCTGGCCTTAATTGTTCATAGAGAGATTTTCAGTTTCTTACGGTCTAGGGAATCATACTTTGACTTTTGGTTGAGAGTAAACTGGGAAGTGTCTGCTGAGTGCCTCTGGTTGGGTCTTTGAGCACTGGAAGACGCATCAGTGCACAAGGCAATGGACCTTGAGCCCATGTCATGCTCATTGGCACTTGAGCTGGGGTGTCTGGGAGTACTCAAGCTTGTGGTGGGGGTAAAGATTTGTGTTCCCAGAAATTGGCTCTGTTATCTAATAGGTGTTATCAGTTCTCTAATAGGATAGTGATTGTGACAGTTGCATTTGCTTTAACTTTGCATTTCCTTTATTATTATTTTTCCTCTTTCAAAGGGCCAAGGCTCACAGCCTGGTGCATTCTCTTTCTCTCATCATGGTGGATGCATCGCTAGGAACGATACAGTGTTTAGAAGAAATAGTGAGTATTTGTCTTGCCTGGGTTTGGCTTGTATTTGCGATCCAAATCATATTATGTTAAAATGGTAGTCGCTGCAGTTAATGTCTGTGGTTTAAAGTCCATCGTCCTCCTCTGCCTCTCCCTAGTTTTTCAATTGCATTTTCTTCCAGATCTCAGAGTTTGTGCAGAAAGATGAAATAAAGCCTGCTGTGATCCAGCTGCTTTGGGAGCGATTCACAAAAAAATCTCAGTGCTCGTCACTAGAACGACGTGCTGCTGTGATGCTGCTGGGGATGATGGCACGGTGAGCCTGGGGCCAGGTCGAATCCTGAGAGTGGGAGGATGCACAGGCAGTCAATTTTTATTGAAGAACTCTGGGTGCTGCATCAGCTGACCCTTTTGTTTTGTAGCTTCAAAAATAGTAACTCTATCATGGGGTAACGAAGCCTGGAACTAAACGTGGTTGTGCTGGGTCTCACCAGCACAGTCTCTAAATGAGTATGACAATATTTTCCTTGTGTTCAGTGTGTCCATCCCTTCTCAGAGTTTACTGTGTCACAGCTCTGCAGCTTTGTCTGTGTTTGGATAGAACAGTGCGAAGCTGCTGAGTAGAGATGTCTGTAGTTTTTAGCATGAAGGGAACTGAATCAGTTTCACTTTTGGGGGGCAAAAAGAGTGTATCTGCACTCAAAGGTTTTCGTTTCCTCAGTTTCCCAGCCCAGTAATCCTTTGACATGCAACTTACCTGCTGATTTCTTCTAGCTATCCCTCCATCAGTCCTTCATCAGTCAAAAATAGGCCTGCATAATGATGATCCTAAAGTTCCTCCACAGACAGAGAGGGGAATAGGTGGGTGTGGGTTTTGGTTTTTTTTTTTCTGGATAATGTTTTGTTCTGTTTCCCCCAAAACAGTAGGGAAGGAAACAGCACGTGTCACCAGTCCTGAGCTCCTGGACTCTTATTTTGCAAAATTTTTCTTTGTCTTACCCGTATAAGTTTTGCTCCTTTCTGATAAGAAAGAACAGTCGAGAATCTTCTTTCTCTACAAAGAGGCTCTGCCCAGTGTTGATCAATTTGGAGAAACTCACCTCTTTGTGGAGAGTGGGTTACACTGGCTTTTGTGGAATATTACTTGCTATTCCTATCGCTGTATCTTGAGTCATTGGATGGGTTTCATCTTATTCCCCCTTACTCAAACTGCTGCCTTCCAAAAGGCACAGGAATATTTCTCTTGGTTATCCATACTTCTGTAAACTTTCAGCAGCACCTCATGTAATACCCTCATCCCTTCCATTCTACAGAGGGAAGCCAGAGATCATAGGTAGCAACCTGGACATGTTGGTGACAGTAGGGTTGTCTGAGAAGGCATGTGAAGACTATCGGCTGGCTCAAGAAGTGTGCCGTGTTATCTCCAAACTTTCTGGTAACTCTAAGGTAAGACTCTTGGTTTGTTCTTGAGGTCATCCAGAAACAAAGAAGGGGGGGAAATGGTTTGTGTGGAGAAGAGAGAGAAGTAATTAAATTTCTACAGATTTTGAAATTCAGTAGGTTGAGGCTATTCAGCAGCACTGTCTGGAAAGCTTAGCACACATCAGTGAACATGTAATAAAAGAATTTTCATTAGGCAACAGGCTGAATTCAATTAGTAAAGAGTTCAGTGCACAAGAAAATATGTTTTCCTTTCAATTCTCTTCTTCAGACTCCCAATTCTAAACTGATTTGTGCTTCCTCAACCATGAGGCCCTTTCCTCTACTGATGTTTTCTGGTGGTGTGATTCTTTTGCCCTCCTATTAATTGATAGTCAGGAGTTGTCAGCTGTATAGAACAAAATAAAACATGTAAGGTTTTCAAACCTGTCCATGTTATACTTAGAACAACATGATGGTTGATGGCTTCTTTGCCTGGGAAACAGTTTGGGGGTTTTTTAAATGCATTTGGTGGGGTGGGGAAACTTCTTTGTGTTTTTTTTTGTGTGGTTTTTTTTTTTTTTGCATTTAGGGCATTTTCGTTCAAGAGTTCTATCATAAAAGCAGCCATCCCTACAGAAACATCATTCTGTTTGCCCGCTCCTTCCACTGGGATGTTGCTGCAGGAGTTTAATGAATTAGTGTGTATCACAACATTCTTAAATGTTCTGAAGATGGCTGTAATTCAATTTCAGGTTGACTGAACTCTGCAGCTAAGTTTGTATGTGAGAAAGGGCAGAACTGAAAATACTTGGCTGACTGTAGTAGCTCTTCCTCTCTCTCTCCCCCAACCCATCCTCCCAACCAGAAATTCAGTACAGAAGACAGGATTGTGGTGAATTGAGAATTTTTGTTTCCAATTACTGAAAACTGGTAAATCCTCTGTTTTGGTCCAGCATATCTTCATCAGGCAGACACAGATGTGTTGGGAAATCTTGGGTATTGACATAGTTGGTTTAGTAGTTCTCTAGATTATCTTATGCCCAATGTAAAATGTGGTGGGACTGATACAGAGTGTATATGCAACAGCCTAAGTGTGAAGTAGTCTTGGATCCAGAGCTATGTGTTATTTCTACTGATGATATTTTCCTTTTAACAAAACCTTGTGGTTCTGGAGTACCTCTAAAGCAAGGGTTTTCTAGTTGACTTATGGCTGATGACTCTAAAGATGCTCTAAAGGTTTCCCTTTTCATTCATTGAAGAGAATGAGTCAATAGTAGCAGATTTTAAAAGAATCCTTTAGAGATTTCAGAATGGTTATTTTGATTTAAGGTGGAACTGTCTGGGTTGGCCTGGAATCATCATTTCTCCGAGCTTTAAATCCACCCAGTGCTGTCACCATGCCTTCAAAGGTGACAGTGCTTTATATTTAGTTGCAGAGCAGTAGTGGGTGTCTCTGCCATGGGCCTAGCTGGGTTTGAGTAGCTTTGTGCACACAGCGAAGTTAAGTACTGGGAAGGTAATGGAGGGAACTTTCATTTGCTGTTCTTATGTGAGTAACTCGTCTGTTCTCTCTGCAGCCAGCACTGGAGAAGAACAGTGCACCTTTTCGACTGCCACAGAATCACATGCTCTTTGGTTGCCTCAGTGAAACTGTGAGTAAAGGTGAGCTTGAGTCAGCAACAGGTTTGGAGGAGATGAGGTTGGGCTGCTTGTGTTGTCACTGGTATATGTTGTACCCCTCTTCTCATCAGGCTTTGGCCAGCCAAGTACTCACTGGATCCCCTTCATGGAGGCAGCGGTAATGCTCATCTACCAACTGGCAGAAGGGGCAGAGGAGATATGTGCTCACATCCTGCAAGTGTGCAGTCAGCAAGCTCTGGAGAAACTGGAGAAACAGCAGGAGGCTGATGGGCAGAATGCTGGTGAGGAAAAAAGCTGATGAAGGAAATCCATACTTAATGGTTTCCAGTGCTGAAATTGAGTGGCCTAGAGTAACTGCAGGAGAACAGAGCTGAGGGCTAGTGGAGGTGTTGGCATGGAAGGGTGCAAGTGCTGTGAAGGAATCTGGAAAGCACGGAGATGGGTTATACAGTGAAACTTGGCAGTAACTAATAGGGGAAGAGGTCTAGATAGACTCTGAACTCTAGTAATTTTCCTTCTTTAGATCCAGGGGATTGTCCCAGCAGAGACTCTGATGGTCCTGGCAGTCTCCCCACATTCATGTTGGTGCACCTGGTGTCCCTTGTGGGACAAGTGGCAATGCAGCAGGTGGCATATTTGGAAGTGTCAGTGAGTGCAGAGCTACGCAGACGCCGCGTCCTCAAAGAGGAGAAGACCAAGAAGAATTCTGACAGCAGCAAAAAGAAGAAGAGATCATCCCAGGTGAGAAACAAGGGGTTTTTCCTATGAGCAGCTCTTCTAGTGTCCCAGCTACAGCTGACTTCTGGAGAACGCACGACTAAGGTTGCACAAGGTCCAGGGTAGTGTGTGCTTTGGGAATAGAAATGAACATGTGCTGGTCAGGATTGACAGGGAGAGCTGAGGTCCTTGAGTAACCCTCAGGAAAACTCTCACATTGGTCTGGGGTTTTGAAGAGGCAGAGGGGAGGGAATGAAGGGTGAAGTCCTGGCCATGCTTATCTTCCTGCTTCAGGCAAACATTTCCTTTTCACTCATCACCTCTTTTATTACCAGTGCAATCTTTTACAATTGCTGCTAATGATGAAGAACACCCATTTGTGCTCTGAGTTTTGGAAAAGGGCTTCTAGAACCCTGATCCAGAAGACTTGAGAGTCTTGTCCTCTCTTAGGTGTAATGATGAAGGCTTAATAGCAGCCTTCTTAATGGAATCTCTGTGATAGAAGTGCCTTGTTTGGTTAGGTCTACCTTGGAACATATTCCAGAGTGTGGTGAGGCTGACTTTCTTGGGCAAGAATAGAAAAAAAGGTTGTATGTCCCAAGGTATCCAGTCTCTATTAGATGCTTACTGATATGCCCAGAGAATTCTAGTTCATTTCCTCATCCACCTGCTTATCAGTGTCACTACCATTTTCCACACAGAAGGAGGCTACTGTGAAATTTTCCAAGAAGCAGCAGTTGGATACAGATTTGGTCCCCACTGCAACACCCATGTCTCTTTTCTTCCCTTGTTTTACTTTTGCCTTGCTATATGGTTTCCCATAATCTTGCTCACGAGACCAGCAAGTCAAAGGCTGCTTTGAACTTCTTGCTTTTAGGATTTGAATGTTCTTTAAGTTGTGCAGGACTCGCTCTTTGATGCCAGATGTGTCCTAGGTCTGTTTCAGCTTAGTAGTGTCAGTAGCTTAACCTTTCTTTACATTCTGGACTCCTCAGTACATGAGAGACATGGGGATCCTGGAGTGGGTCTGGCAGAGGGCAACAAAGATGACTAAGGGACTGGAGCATCTCTCTTACGAGGAAAGGCTGAGAGAGCTGGGCCTGTTCAGCCTCGAGACTGAGAAGGAACCTTATCCATGTCTATTAGTATCTGAAGGGAGAGTGGCAAGCAGATGGACCCAGGCTCTTTTTGGTGGTGCCAGCCACTAGGATGAGAGGCAACAGTCAGAAAGGGATGCACAGGAAGTTCCACCTGAACATGAGGAAGAACTTCTTTACTATGTGGGTGATCAAGCACTGGAGCAGGTTGCCCAAAGAGGTTGTGGAGTTTCCCTCACTGGAGGTATTCAAGAACCATCTGGACACAATCCTGCATAATGTGCTCTAGGAAGACCCTGCTTGAGCAGAGAGGTTGGACCAGATGGCCCACTATGGTCCCTTCCAGCCTTATGTGATTTTTGTGGTCAGTGTTCTGTGGCATGTGGAGTGGCAAATCCTGGACTATTCTTCACAGCTTCATTCAGTTCTTGGACAAAAAGTGGGTTATAAGATCTCTGTCAGTCTGTTGTTCTCCACTCTAGTTGTGTGGCTGGTAATATGCAAACACCTCACACCCGAAAGAAGAGAAATTTGTGAAGAGAAGGGTTATTGTTGCCTGACATCTTTTTTACAATCTTCCTTTCTGCACAGAGCACAGGAAATGAGACCACTATGGAGGAGGAGCTGGGCCTTGTGGGAGCCACAGCTGATGACATCGAGGCCGAGCTCATCCGCAATATTTGTGAGACAGAACTTCTAGATGGTAAGCGTGGCTGCCAGCGAGGAGCACACTGGCTCCGTGTGCCTGTGTGAGAGAACAGGTACAGTGGGTAACAGATCCTGAGGGAGAAAGGCTGTTTTCTTCAGAAGGAAACACTCATTTTTTTTGTCTGGTGTCGGTTTCCATGTAGGCTGTTTGTTTGCTCTGCCTCTCTGGAGGTGGTTGTTCAGTGGTGAAAGTGAGTCAACCAGTTACTGTAGCCTGCAGCAGTTTTGGGATAAATTGAGTAATTGTTTTTAAATCAGGATGGACAAACAGTGCTCTCATACTCGCTTGTCCTTATCTCCACTCTCTAGGGAAGCACCTGTTCTCTGCCTTTGTTCCACTGGTGCTCAAGATCTGCAGCAATCCTCAACTCTACAGCGATTCGGCACTGTCAGCTGCTGCAGCCCTAACTCTTGGCAAAATCTGCATGATCAGGTACTGCCAAGCCATCCCAGAGTTCTTTTCCCAGCCTTCCTAGTACTAAAGCACAAGCAAATGTTGCAACTCCTTTTTCAAGGAAAGAACAAACACTGAAGAGTTCATAGATTACTTTTTTCTTTAATTATATTTTTTTCTCTGCTCTCTGAGAGATGGAATTTTGTTATCTATCCCTTTTTTCATGTACCCTATCTTGTCAGCTCTGAGTTCTGTGACTCCCACTTGCGTCTGCTGTTCACGATGATGGAGAAGTCCACTCTGCCTGGTGTAAGATCCAACCTCATTATTGCAGCAGGAGATCTGGCCATCCGCTTCCCCAACCTGGTGGAGCCATGGACATCACATCTCTATGCCAGGTAATGCTTCACT
The DNA here is from genome assembly GCA_013396755.1 of Sclerurus mexicanus. NCBI lineage: Eukaryota > Metazoa > Chordata > Aves > Passeriformes > Furnariidae > Sclerurus > Sclerurus mexicanus. The sequence goes on along the minus strand of VWZF01004873.1, from coordinate 1,116,884 downwards.
CATTGCTGGAAGAGGACAGGTGTTGAAAACTCTATGGAAGGGTGACACTGAGCCTGCAGAAGGCAACAATGACCCAAGACACCAAATCTGAAGATGGTGCAGGAAAACAACAGCCCTAGCTATGGAATAGGCTGCCATGAGTATCAGTAACTTAGAGACACTTGCTCTGCTGCTTCCTGCAGTAACTATTTGCTTCTGTCAGGTTGCGGGACCCCTGCCCGAGCGTGAGACAGACAGCTGGGCTGGTGATGACTCACCTCATCCTCAAAGACATGGTGAAGGTGAAGGGCCAAGTGAGCGAAATGGCAGCTCTGCTGATAGACCCAGAGGAGGCAATCGTGGGAGTGGCGCAGAACTTCTTCGGTGAACTCTCCAACAAGGCCAGTGGATACTCAGGGACCTTATTTCATGAGAACGGGGAAGGGCTATTGGAGGCTGGATCAGTGACATGAGTCCTGGAGAGAGTGTGTTAGTGTTAGAGCAGCTGTCTGCCCCTCTGTGTTGCCTAAATAAGGGTAGCTAAAAAATTTTGCCATACAAGTTTTAGCTTCATCCCTGCCTGATGTTGCTGAATTTTACCTCATCCATTCACATTGGAAGGCAGGCTCCAAAACAGTGCCTTGTTGTCCCTTTGCTTTCTCGTGTATGCCTAGAACATGGTTTGGAACAGTTTTCTGCAGCTTACCTTTAGGCCTGAGAGTGGAGTTCCCTGACCTTATGACTCAGGCACCTTCTCTGAGAGCTTTCCAAGTTGTTCTTGGCTGTGTGACATTGAGATACTTAAACTGAAGCAGTTTCAGCCCAAGCAGGTAAGAACAGCACAGGTTACCTCCTGTATGCTGTTCATTCAACATGTAGCCTTACAGGGCACTTCAGAGTTCGACATTTACTGCCTGAGAGGCTGCAGTGACACTGGGGCTTTTCTGTCTTGGTTTGCTCTGTTAAAGCAGAACCAGCCACCTGACTGTGTTGACTTCCTATCTCTGCAGTGTGTATGACAAAACCACATAAAAGCCTTTTATGGGAAAGGGAATATGGACTGGACCTTTTCAGACAAGATGGAAAGCACTTCCTTGAGCTGAAGTGCTGTTTCATTTATCAGGAAGCTTTTTTTCCCTTGGATTGTGACAAGGTTGGAAAGCAAGGAAACTGCATGCAAGCATGCCAAAGAGCAGAGCTGGGTTACAGTTGCATCTTGTTGGTTGGCTGGGTTGTTTTTCCCCTTAGCTTCAGCCAAGTAGTTCTGGTTAGGTTTGGCTGGCCGTGTACAGCTCGTTTCAAGAAGCTGATGTTTTCAGATTTGGGGTGGGGAGAAAGGAGGTAACTTTAAGTGGGCAGCTTATTTGGCTTGACTTGAGTTACCCTTTATAATTCTGTATCTCATGTGGAAACTTGTGTTCTGAACAGGGTAATGCCATCTATAACCTGCTTCCAGACATAATCAGTCATCTCTCAAATCCTAACTGCGGCATAGAGGAGGAATCCTTCCACACTATTATGAGGTATTCTGAGGCTAAATAAATCTCTTGGGACCAGGACTGTGTTTATGCAATGGGGGTGCCAGATCCAGGGAAGAAAAACTAGAGTGACATATGCAAGGCACTTTTTCAGTTCTTGATTTTACTTTTTCATTCCATATTTGAAATGGATTCATGCTGAGGGGAATTGATTTTAAAGCCACACAGTTGAGGGTGACCAGAGGTTCCACAAAGAGTTAGCACTAACTCAAAATTACTTTCCATCTAGAAAAGGAAAATAATTGGTTTTATGCATGGGAACATGGATATGCAACACTAGGAGAATACAACAGGTTTTAAAGATTCTACTACACTTGTCATGTTGGTGGCCTACTGGATTTTTGCAAGCAGTTTTAGTAAAGCTGTAGTTAAAGTAACAGGCTTGGATCTGGGGTGGTTTTTTTGTGGTTTGTTATTTGTGGTGTTTATTTTTCTTTTTTCAAGAAAGCCTTACTCTGTAGTATAGAGACATTGTAATATTTCCATCTGAGGTTATTGATTGCTCATAGGCAGCACAAATAATGTCTTTATTGGTAAAGTACAGAAATTTTCCTCTCATGTCTGAAACTTAACCACATTAAGCTTTCCTTGAATCCACGTGGATTGCAGAGGGGAGTATTGGACAAAAGTATTGGTGTTGCTGAAGAGAAGAACAATAAAATCTCCTATGATTTTTTCAGCTAGCCTTTCTATCTGTAAGAATCCCATGTATTTAGGAAGAGGCATGGGATTTTGGACACGCAGGAGGAATTGCAAGACACAAAAAAGTATTAGTGAGGCTGAAAATAATGCATGGCAGCAAAAGTAAACAGATATTTTGCTTCAGCTTTTGTTAAGGAGGGTATCTGGGAAATACAGCTCGTGGCTCCTGACAGCACATGTAGAAGTGGAAGTTAATGTCTGAACTGGAAGCAAATCGTTACAAAGAGACAAGAGGCAGCATGTAGAAAAATTCCAAATAATTTTAAAATTTTCAGTACCATTTCTAACAAATGTCAAACTGGAGGTGTTACCACAGACCTATAGAATGGTAAGTGTAGCACTTGCGTTAGAGTGATTAGTGGGGCTAAGAAAGCTATAGATGGACTTTTCTGACTTCCAGCAACATACAGGGAGAGAACTGGAGGTGTCTAGCAAATGAGAGAAAAGGCAGTATTCATTTAAGTATTCATTTAACAGAGTAGACAGGTATCAAATTAGTCTAAAGATAAATAATTTTCAAGAAGACCTGATCATCAGTTATCACACCACGTGATATCCTTTAAATGGGAGAAAAAAGGGAATAGTAGTTGAAACTGAACTATTTCCCCATGTAGCACTTTATGAAATCCTTCCAAAGTGAAGAGGATTTGGTTTAACTCGAAAAGCATGGTGGACAAAAGCACAGACTAGGAACAGAGCAATGCCTTATGCTCCAGGGATACTTGCCAAACTGGAGAACAGGGAGATGTAAAAAAGATAGGGGGAGTCGGGGGGACTATCACTGTTAAAGGACTAACTTTGGAGAGTGAGAATTACAGCGATAACAACTAAGATGAAAAGTAGCAGAACAAAGCATAAGGTTGAATGTTTAAAAGTTGTTTAACCTCTTCTGTAGAGCTGTGGCTCAAGTTAAAGATGCATTCCACTTCCTGCTTTTTAGCAGTCAGGTTTTTTCTGATATGGGGAGCATTGGTAGTGCTGGTGAGACCTTACCTGGAGTGCTGCCCCAGTTCTAGTCACTTAAGTTAAAGATGAATTGATGCTGGAACAAATGCAAAGGGAGGACTCTTGCGAATGCTGTCTCTGTTCTGTATCTTGGAAAAGCAGCTTGGTGTGGTGGTTGTAGACATAACAAAGACTGAACAAACAAGGAGGTGCTTTAGAGCAATTATATCAAGGCCAGTGGCAACCTGACTAGCTGAAGTTAACAGAAATGCTGGTACAAGAAAAATGGAGGACAGCAGGACCTTCTTAATAAATAGAAGTTATTCAATGACGTCTATGAGGACATAGTGCAAAATAGCACAAGTGCTTAACTGTGTTAAAGTCCACGTGTCTCTATTCCTCGAGAAGTAAGAAAAAATGAGATTACGTTAGCATTTAACTTCTGTTAGGCTTTGCTCCCATTTTAGTGCCAACTAATGCTCACTTCTGCATTGATCCGAAATACAATACACTTTCAGCAAATTAATAATGAAAAAATCAAAAGAAGGATTTTGAAGGGGGGAAAAATAATACTGCATGCCACACTGCTCCCCTCAAGGTCTGCTTCTCAGACATACTGATCTGTCAGTGCAATTTGTGAGGTGAGGAGATCATCTGGAAGTATTGCCTGCTCTTAAAACTGGATGAAAGGAAGTCAGCACTGCTGCCTTTTCAGCACCCCTCCTACTTCAAATGGGGTTTCCTTTCTGGGCTCTCAACTCTGGCTGTATTTTTTTTCCCTTGCAGACATCTCTTCTCATATATTACAAAAGACAAACAGACAGAGAGCTTGGTGGAGAAACTTTGTCAGCGATTCCGGACTGCCAGGTGGGTTGTAATCATAATTTTCATGAGAAACACTTAAGCTTCTTAGGAATTGATAGAAGAAATGAGCTTGTATGTGATGGTTGTAACAGCTTCCCATTGTATTCTTCACATTGCAAAGTAACAAATGCTGACATAACCTAGATTAGGTCCCTTTTTTTTTTTTAAAACTACCTTCCTCCTAAAAATACATTAATAAATATGTATAAATTAAGGTTTATTGTTTTATTATGCAGTGATTGGCTGCTGTTCCCTCCTTGCTTAAGGAAAAAGTTCTGTGACAGTTTAGATCTGCATTAGAGCTGAGCAAGGGGACATCCCACGTGTGGATTTTATGTACCTTTGTGGTCCTTCTCCACAGGCTATTCTCTTGCAGTTCATCTAGGAAATCAGAGTATTCAGTTGAGAAGTTAGGACTGCTGAGGAGATCCTATCTGGGGTGATCTCAGCTATGAAGTTGATATCGTCCTTGTTCTGTGTGCATGGGCTGCTCACTACTCACTCTGAGCCTGACACTGTGGGGTTTGGTCTTTTTTTGTTTGTTTTTTTTAAACGATTTTATTCAAGGGCTTCATCATACACTTAGGCTTTTGCTCTACTCTGTCTGCAAGATGTGTATGCTTTGTTAATTGTGCTGATTACAGAGTATATAGTGCAGTAGCCATCCCATGAATCTGAGATACTGTTTTGCTTTTTTGGTTTTAGGGTCTTTTGTTTTTCTCCTTTCCCTAAACTGTAACTCCACTGACCCAGGTGTACAATATTTTTTTTCCCCAAGAAGAAAAATAATAGAAATTTATCTGCTTCCCTGTCATGTACATCCAGTGATATCTTCATTTTAACTTCCACTGGCTTTGTTGCACCCTGCCTTTTTCCATTCCTGTGGTTTTCCTTCTCCATTGTTGTGGCTTTGCCCTTAAGATTTAAGCTGTGTCTGCTTATCTTGGCCATTTGTACACAGTGCCTGGGCATGTGACCTGCTCAGCTGCCTCAGGGAGTTGCATATTTCCCAAAATATTTGGATTTTGTTTCCTGAGCTGGAGTGGAGAGTGGTTCCTCTCTCCCAGGTTGCCTCCCAGGAACACTGGGGAGCTGTTCACACAACACCTGTAAATAACCATCTTTGTGTAAGTTGTGTCTAGCCTTTAGTAAAATGTCCTTATATTTCTGCACCACAAAGATGATCAGCTTGATGAACGCTAGTGGTAATGGCAAAGCAAGACTCTTGCTCCAGGTTAAAACAGGAGCCTATCAGAAAAGCCTTTGTAGCCACCATCACCCTCCTCAGCGTTTTGGAGTTTCAAATGTAGCAACTTGCCAGGTATCATCCAGACTTTAAATGTGGAAACACTTGGATGCTGTGGCTTTGTTCTCCATCTGTCTGGGTTTGAGCAGAGCATTCTGAGAGACCAGATGCAGGACAGACATCAGGCCCTCTGCTTTGTATATATTAATAATAGGGGCTTTGGCCTCCCTTTTTTTCCCCTTCCATTCCATCACAGTGAGCTACATTAGTAGTTAGTTTGTGCTTTTGTTTTTCTTTCCCTTTGTTTTTTTCCTAATAACTTCTGCTGAAATTTGAATGTAGTTCTTCTTTGATACAGCAGTTGTTATTTGTTGACTTTATAACTTAATGAATATGACCTCCTTTACGTAACTGGCCAGGAAAGAGAGAGAGAACATCAAATACAGCTTCTGCTTGAGATCATCTCAAACATGCAAAAATGAGCAGCCAGGGATTTTTATTATTCAGTTGAAATAAGGTCCTTCAAGAAGAGTCCTGACTTCACTGAGTTGTCTTTTCTTCCTAGTCAGCAATAACTTCTGACACTTTAAACAAGTGACTGTGCTCTTTAGCAGTGGAGCCTTCATGTTTTTCTGAAAGACACTAAGTCTGTGTCTTTGGAATACAGTGGTGCCTCTGTGTGGTATGGCACAGCACCCTGTCACTGACCTGTAACAGAACAATCTGACTCTCCTGTTCTGCAAGGCAGAAGCACCTGCAGGAAATGCTGTAGTTCTAGGTGAGACATGCTCATCCTCACACAGCCCTTTTCATAAGAGCTAATGGCGATCTTTGTCTTTCCCAGAACGGAGCGCCAATACCGGGATCTGTCCCACTGCCTTACTCTGCTTCCAGTCTCAGAACGAGGCCTTCACAAGCTGCAGGACAACTTTGACTGCTTTGCAGATAAACTTGAAGATCCAGCTGTCTACAGTTGTTTCCAAACTGTGCTGGCGCGATTCTGCAGAGCAGGTGGCAAACCTGAGGCTAAAGTAAGGATGGGGGCCAAGTGTCCAGGCCAGAAAAGCAATTGCTTTTTATATACAGGGATTGGAGAGCCCTGCGGTTTTCCATTTTAAACAGACTGTTCCTCACCCCTAACAATTTATCTGTTTATTTAACTTGATGGCAATTCTGCTACGGATGTAATACTTCCCTCACCTTCTCTTTTTCCCCTCTGGACTGTTTTACATCTCCATCAGGCTCTAGCTGAAGAGCTGGCACAGAAGATTTCTGCCTCCCATAAACGAGGGCTGGATTCAACAGAGACATGCCAGGAAGGCAATCAAACTGCAGTGCCAGTGCCAGCCAAGCAGAAAACAATAGCAAGTATGTTCCTTTTGTGAGGCTGCAGCCTTCCCCCTGATCCTGCAGTCCAGCAGAGACACCTAGGGACTTTTCCTCACCCTTCCAGACAGAATAGCTGCTTTTCTTGACAGGGTCACGCCGCCAGCCCCTGAGCCCAGCCAACAGGGATGATGATGATTTTGTCACACCCCAGTCTCGCACCCTCCGAAACCAGAAGCGTGCCCAAAAGCGCCCTCCACGCAAAAAAGTTGTGATCACCTTCTCCAGCTCTGATGAGGAGAACAGCTCTGAGGACGGTAAGGCATCATACATGTGCCCTTGAAAGGGGAAAGGGGAGAAGCACTAGAGATTTGGCCCAGCAGGGATGTCCCTTTGGTAATGGACTTCAGAGCACAGTGGAGGTTGCCTGGAGATTTCTCCGTTCAAGGTAGTGAAGTGCTGCTTATTGACACATTTTACTCTCTTTAGAGCTATCGGCAGAATTAAGAGAGGAAGAAACACCCACCAAAACAACTCCCATCACCAGATCTTCAGCCCGACGGCTGCGCTGAGAGAACCATCTGCCACTGTCTTTAGCTAAAAATAAAACTCATCTTTTGCAGCAGTCACCTTCTCCTGTCTGAACTACCCCATAATATGACAGTGCTTTAAATGAGGACAAAATGGAAGTTAACACCAGGCTAAAGCAATTCCAGTCCTGTCTTTTGATATCTCCACAAAGAAAGGCAGTGCTGAACGTTTGACTGATTTTGCCCTGGCTTTGCATGTGAAAGTAAGCTGCTTTTATTTAAAAAAAAAAAAAAAATCTTTGAAAGAAACTCTTTCTAAGAAAAGCCAAACTGCTGCTCATTCCTTTCTCATTCTGTACATGCTTATAATGTGCTATTCAGCTTTTTTTAACACAGGACCAATACGGTTTTGCTAGGTTTAGGCCCTTTTATGTTTGATCCTTTTTGAAGCTCCTGCCCTGTAAAGCTCAGCAGGGCTCTGAGGGGAAGTTACCTGCATTTTTTTTTCCTTGTACAGATCTCATGAAAGAAGAGTTAAGGACTGGGGAGTGAGGAGAACGTAACTTAGAGTGTCCCCATAAAAGATACGCAGAGTGAGTAGGGAAAAAATAAATCTTTAAAATGTTTAAAAACAAAACAACACAACACTAAAAACTTTCACTTTTATTAACTCTGATTTGATCAAGTTATTAAGTATACTTACAGCATTGGTTGTCTCACTGCTTTTTGGAAGGCATTTGCTGCAAATCCAATTACGTTTCAAATAAGACCTCACTTTTGCTCTTTCCTTCCACGAATGCCACATCAGTGTTCAGGTCAGTCCTGGCACTCCTTGAACTGCCCTGTGAACATAAAGTGCCCTAAATTAGATTTTGTGTTAATCACATAAATAACCTTTAACCTCCTGTCTCAGAGGCAAATTGGCATTTGTCCCAGAGCTATTACTGCAGCATTATTTCCTCTTACCTGTCAGCTGCCTAGAAAGCAGAGTAGTCACTAGCTGGGCGGGAAGGTTAAAGGTTCTGCAGACCTGCAGATTCCTGCAGATTTTCTCCAGTCTCTGTCTCTGAAGGCCTACCATGTTCCCACAGTCATTGGGGTCACCCTTGGTTCACCCAGCAAGTAGAGTATGCTGCTCAGTTCCCCTCTGGCCTGGCTGCGTAACTAGCAATAAAAGTCTGATGTACTTTAATTCAATCCCTATTTTAAAGAAAAAAATGGCATAGCTTTGCACTGACCTGGGCCTATAGTTTTTCATGCTGATACCTGAATAGACATAAACATGTTAAATGCTTGTAGAAACAAGTAGAGGGGGGAATGATATGATGACAGGTTTATTTACTGGAGTGGGCCATGTGGACCAAACACCACAGTTGAGTCCCATGACTCAGTGAGAGTACCTGCCTATTGCCACCACTGGCATAAGAGCCAGATACCAGTATGGATATGCTCCAACTCCAGATCACGCCAGTAGCAACAGGACAATCACATGGAATACAAAGATTAGAAAGCTCCAGCAATATTCTTCCTCTCTGCCTTCCTCCCTGATAAAATATTCAGTGAAGGCTACAGGAGACAGAGGCGGCAGCTGTGGCATGAACAGTAAATATGACACAGTCATGCACGCAGTACGTGATTCCCTCACCACCCACAGGGTTTGTCACTCACATATGGCAATAAAAAAAGAAAAGTACAGCATATCTGGACGTCTACCCAAACTCAAGGCTTTACAAACCTATGCAATCAATTTTGCATATATGTGAGATAATATGTTGACAATGCTGCAGTAGGGGAGATATGAATGGGTGGGTAGAGGAAGCAAGGAGCCATAAAACTCTTAAATATTGGCTCACCTTCAGGCCATGTTTTTCCACTACAAGTGGTTAAACTTCCTTCAGGAGAGCTGTGCAGCCACCTTCATGAGACGGAAGCAGGGCTTGGCAGTCAGTCACTGGACTGCTGGTGGCTCCTTCACTGCTCTGCAGTCTGTCTTTTGCTCTGTCCTGGGTAAGTGAGAGTGAAAAGTCAGTGAGTGGGAGCTCCAGTTGGTCCCTTTCTGCAATTTGTTCAGGTGGAGAATCCCCATCTCCTCACTGTCCTCTCCTGACACTGGAAGAATTAGCAGTCCTATGTCATGGATAAAGGAAGTAGTCCTGCAGAAAGATGAGGCAAAACCCAGGAGGGGTTTGGACAGCTACACAGTGGCTACTGCCTTAAGTAGATGGTTTCTGCCCTTCTGTTCCTCACAAGCAGATATTTTGGTGGCTGCCACAATGATCAGGAATCGCTACTGAAGGACTAATGCCACTCCCTTGCTTCTGAGGCACTGGGATTACTCACTGCCAAGATCGGTGGTGTTTCCATTCTCCAAGGGACTCCTGACCACGGTTGCTTTGAACTCCTGCACATGGTACCAGTGGAATAATGTGAATATCTTTCTTGCTTCTAGACCCTGCAGCAACCATTGTCCTTTCCATCACCATGGGTCAAGGCATATTCCATCAGGGTACTTCACTCAGTTCCCAGTCTTCCCACTCTCCAGTTGCCTTGCTCCTTTCCTGTTTAAGCAACTGTTTGTAAAAGACTGATTGTGATTCTGCAGGAGACCACTTTTCTGGTGGTCTTGCAAGCTCTAGAATCAGTGCCCCAGCATCAGAGGGGGAAGGGTTTTTACAGAGGAAACTTGTTAGCATCAGAGAGGAAAGAAGGACAATAACCTATTTGAGTCTGAGAAAACTGGGGCAACTGGGGACTCGTCTGCCAAAGGCTTTTCACTTCACAGTCAATGCCAGGACCTGTCAGAGCAACTATTCAGCGCTACTGCAGTCCCAGCAAGGATCTGGGATGCAGAGCAGCTGCAACATCATGGCACCTGAATCACTGAGCACCTGCATTTTATCCAGACTTTGCTAGATTTGCAAGAATTTACAAGAATCTGCAAGAAAATTTGCAAATTTTCTGCAGTTTCTGAACTTTTTTGTTTGGTAGGGAACAGTCATGGTTCCTTTCCTCTTGCCAGCCCCAGCTTTTGCTGGACCTAAGGAAGGGACTTGTCACTTGAGATCTCAAGGCCTGTCCACCCCTGCAGGGCTCAGTCTTTGTGCAAGTGGACTGGAATTTTGGAGCAGTTGCAAACACATTTCTGGCATTCTTGGAGTATGGGGCCACCCCATTCAGACGGTGCCAGGTCGTGCTGCTGCTACATTTCGTATCAAAAACAAAGCGTTGTTGCTTTGGTGCTTACCTTTCACTCAGGGAAGACCTGACTCCTGCAACCAGTGTGTTCAACCCGAGATGCACCTGCCTGCGGCTCTGTGCCAGCAGCATGAGTGCTCTGGCAGACTGACTCAGCTCTTTCTGGATGGTCAGATGTGACTGGGAAGTACAGAACAGCATCCTCTGGGACACCTTGCATGTGGGACAAACACGTGCTCACTTCCCATCTTCCTTCCTTTCTTTTCCACCCCTCTGAAACTTCCATACCGCAGTGCTCCATACCCTACTGCATCCAGCACATGGAGGGGCTGGCTGTGCACAGATCTCCCACTCCATTTGTGGCCAGGCACTCCGTCTGAATGTCCTTGTGGACAGCACATCCCACGCCTCTCCAGCAGTCACCTGTGCTTTGTAGAGTAAAAATCTGGTATGGAAGTAATCCAGTTCCTCATGAAATGTCTCAGTGAAGGACATTAGCAGGGACCTAGGGAGTGCCTCCTTGTGCTGGCCCAGGTAAGGGGGTGACAGGGCGCTGCCAGACGGGAGCACTGCATTGCTCTGAAACCAGCACCAGCCGTGGGTCACAGGTATCAGGTGGAGCTAACAAAATTGGATGTCCCCACATGTGCAAAGTGTCTCCTGCTTCCAGCATCAGTGCTCCAGACTGAAGCCCTCTACTCACTTCTCATGGACTGGATGCAAACCAGTTCATAAAACTTTCTAGCTCCTTGGGCAGTGAAGAAAGGGACCCAAAAATGGGAGAAAGGAAAGGAAAGGAAAGGAAAGGAAAGGAAAGGAAAGGAAAGGAAAGGAAAAAGGAAAGGAAAGGAAAGGAAAGGAAAGGAAAGGAAAGGAAAGGAAAGGAAAGGAAAGGAAAGGAAAGGAAAGGAAAAAGGAGAAAGGGCAAATATCTGAACTGTGACTTTTGTAATCTCTGCAAAAGACTTTTTTCTCATTTTCTTCTTGAAAAAAATAAAGACTTTTTTTTCTAATTTTCTTCTTTCCTTGAAAAAAATAAACACAAGCAGGCAGCAGAACACTTCCTGTCAAGTTTTGACCCAACTGCTTTGTGTAACAGTATTGAAGAAAAGGAAGTTCAAGGTGTTGTTAAACTCACCCTGTACACCCATTACTAATCCTGTGCTGGGGTACAGTCCCCTCATTCTTCTCCCCTGACAAACTTTCCTGATTAGTTTCTGCCTTCACACCCAGGCTGACTTCTGCACCCTGATCTCCAAACAGTGACCTCATTGCCTTGTTCAGCTGGTGAGAAACTACAGTAAAATGGGAGAGGTAAACAAAGGAGGGGGGGGGGAACTAATGGCCAGAAGATTTAGGAGGTAGGAATCTGCTCCTTGCTGTCCTGCTTTCATTGTGTGCCTGAGCTTGAGAAAGTGCAAGCTGAGCCTCGACAAGGTCTTTTCTGTGACGGTTCCTCTGGAAACTCGGCCCAGTCGTCCAGATGGTGACTCAGGACAACCAGCCCACAAATTATATGTCCACTAGTACTAGACCCACTGTCCTGTCACTGCTACAAATTCCGTGTAGTACTGGAATTCACCCACCTTCTGCAGCAGGGGCTCTTCATTCCCAAGCCAACTGTCTCACCAAGATATAAATACTAAGCCCAAAAGCCTGTATTGTCACAGAGCTGAATTTGTGTGTGCTCTGTGCAGCCAGCAGTGTTTCCGCTGCAGGCTGAGCTGTAGTTCTTACTTATGCTGATTAGAGAAACAGCAGTAACGGCATTCTGCCTATGAGGAGTACCTTCAATATCAGTACACAATGCAGCCTTCAATATCCTCCTTTGGTACACGTTTCAGTGTCACCCCATTCCTGACCCTGATAGATACCTCCAGGTCCTGGCCAGCAGCAGCTCCACTCACACTGAGTGAGTTGAGTTGAAGACATTAGTCTTCCCAGACACTCAGTAAACACCTTTGTGTCCTTTTTCTTTAGAGGAAGGGGTCTTGCTGAGCTCACCCTGAAATATATCACCCTGGACAAAAGGGCTGAAAGGTTAAGGAGCTCCAGGGGGTGGATCAGCAGGGAGCTGGGGGCCAGGCGCCTGCCAGAACCAAAGCTATAAAGGCAGAGAGGGGTGAGGGGCTGCATTCGACACGGATGCTGCGGGTCCTGCCTCACCTCCCACAAGCCCTGGGATAAGAAGATGCTGGGGCTCCAGTCGTGGCCTTGCTCGTTTTTCCTCCTCTTGGTTCTGCTCTCTGTCAGCGTTCAGACTGTGTCCTTACCAGAACAGAGGCTACAGGTAGGAGGGACTGGGAGAGAGCCGAGGGAGGTTTCAGGAGTGGAGAGACAATTTGAGGAAATTGTGTTTGAACCTCGAACAAGGGGTGATCCCAAATTCCAGCTACTGGAGGCTGCTGTCTATTCTCATTACTTCACCCCTTCAGTCCAGCAGCCTCAGCCCTAGGGGGGCTTTATAACCCAGCTCCTAAGGAGCCACCAGCATTTCTAGACAAGGAAACATGCAAAAGCTTTTTAGTGTTCTGCAGAAGCTTTTAACGGTAAAGAGCCTGCTCCTGTCTAACCCCGCTCTGCACCAGCAGCCACCAGAAATTACAGTCATATCTCTCATCATGTTCAGTGCCTAGCTCTGATGTTTCAGAGGGAAAATGCAATCTGTTTGGCCCAGGACTTTCATTCCTAAGCTTAGTACTACCCCTCAGTAGACCGTCTTTAAGGCCAAGAGCCTCTGTCAGGATACCAGCTAAGGGCTTCTTCACTTGAGTAAATCTTTTATTCTCAGTAATTGCAGCAATAATATTTTTGGCTTTCAAATCTACCTCGCTCCCTCTTACCCAAACCCTGACCTGAGCCCCAACACCTTGCCTTCACATCACCCTGGGAAAACTCCAGGGAAGTAGTCAGGAGGTGAATTAAAATCACAAGACTGATCCTGGTATGACTCACCACTTTCACTCCTCACTGAAGATGCCAGTGTCCGCCTCAGTTAACTCGCTACTGCAAAGAGCTGCACAAAGGCATCTTCAGCCTTAGCTCAGCATCCACGTGAGAGCCAGATGTGGAATGGTTACCGCAGGCTGCTTCCCAGGGCAGCCATGCCGTGCCTCTGCTGCACCCAATGCACCCCTCAAACCTTGTCTGGAGGCTTCCAGCAGTGCTAGGGCTGTACTATCAGCACAGATAATCTAGAGGATTCCTGGCAGATGGGCAGTCCCCCTTCCTCACACTTGCTTTGCTCCTGCCTCTCCCTCTTAGCAGCAGGTATTTGAGGCAGGCCCATCCTTCCCACCAGCCCTCTGGAAAAAATGAAATGCCATACAGCAGCCTGAGCACACAGAGGGCAAGGGCAAGGAAAGAACTACAAAAAGGGCAAGGACAGAAGCCTGTTACCTTCCAAATCTGAGGTGGGGAGGGGAGGTGTACGGTTTGATAAGAGCAGGGCAATCAGCATGCAGGCAGAGGCTCACAGCAGCTGCCTGCCTGCTGTTTTGGACAGCAAAGTCATTTCAGGCAGCAGGAGCCGGCGATCTCGCCCTTCCCTCTGTCTGGATGCAATGTCACAGGCACAGCGCTGTGCACAGGCATCACTTTAGGTCCTGCCTAAGCCCCGAGGAGGGTGTGAGCAGCGGGGTGCAAGGGGGCACAGAGCTCACAGTCAGGAGCAAAGGCACCTCTGCTCTCACTGCCCTCTCCTCTCTGTTCATCCCAGATGCTCCTCTCACGGTTGCTGCCCCTGGAGCCCGAGTCCACACTGGCCGAAGAGGACACAAAGGAGGGGTCCAGCCTTGGCCCTCGGCTGCTCTCCTCCACCCTCCCCTTCCTCCCGTCGGGGGCCAGAGCTGCCCGTCCTCCCCTCTGGCGCAAGACGCTCTCCAGTCGCAAGTGGGCACTGCCCGGAGACTGGGCCTGGCAGGCCGTGCCCAGGGGCTGCTTTGGGCTGAAACTGGACCGGAT
>VWZF01004873.1:1076833-1101287 GCA_013396755.1 Sclerurus mexicanus | reverse complement strand
AGGTCGGCTCAAGGGCGCGGGGGAGGGTTTGGGGGGGCGGGTTGAGCCCCGGCGGTCCCCGCTCCGCCCCACCGGTGCCCGCTCCGCCGTCGCCCCCCGGGGCAGAACGGTGCTGCTGAGTCACTTCCATGCAGATTCGGGGTGACTCACCCCGGAAGGCGCTGCCGCTGCCTGGCTGCCCCAATTTCCCCCCACGCGCTCTGGGGGATCCCCGCAGTCCCCCACCGAAAGGTCGCCCGGTGGATCGTGTGTCGGTGGCGGCCCCGGGGATGTGACCTTCTCGTGCCGGGCCGAGGAGTAACCGGATCCCCGGGGCCTCAGTAAATTTAGCGCTTGACCTTTGCGGGGCGGGGGTCGCTCTTAATCTTTAACCGGGGTGCCTTGGCCTTTGGACGGGCTGCAGGGCTCTCTCCTGCCCTACCGGGCAGGGAGCAGCGGATGATCCCGAGGGAAGGCTGCCAAGGACTGCCTGCCCTACCCAGCCCGGCAGGTTCCCTGTTGCGCCTTCACACCCGTGTCTTTCTCTCTCTCCAGATTTGGCCGCATCGGCCGCCTGGTCACCCGGGCTGCTATCCTCTCTGGCAAAGTCCAAGTGGTGGCCATCAACGATCCTTTCATTGATCTCAACTACATGGTGAGTTGTCTTGCAGTGCCCCCTCTGGGCCTTTCGGAGTAGGGCTCCTCTGGATGTGTTCTAGTAGCTTCCCAGGAAAACCAGCTGTTAGGAGGGTGGCAGCCGAGGTGCCTGACCTTCTTCCTTCTCTCTCTTTTCCAGGTTTACATGTTCAAATATGACTCTACTCATGGTCACTTCCGGGGCACTGTCAAGGCTGAGAATGGGAAACTTGTGATTAACGGGAATGCGATCACCATCTTCCAGGAGTAAGTATCTTTTTCCCTTTCATCCCCCAAGTTGGAAAGCAGGTGTCTTGTGGAGCAGCTCTTACAATTCTGTCCCTCCTCAGGCGTGACCCCAGCAACATCAAGTGGGGAGATGCTGGTGCTGAATATGTTGTGGAGTCCACTGGTGTCTTCACCACCATGGAGAAGGCTGGGGTGAGTATACCACAGTGGTACACGAGATACAGCCATTCCTGCCTGTGGGGCATGTGACCATGTACAGAGTTGCCCAAGATGGGCCTGTGGGGTAGAAGAGTTTGTGAAGAAGTGAGATTGTAGAGATCCTGAGTTACTTCAATCTCTTACCTCTTTCCTTGCAGGCTCACCTGAAGGGTGGTGCCAAGCGTGTTATCATCTCTGCCCCCTCAGCTGATGCTCCCATGTTTGTGATGGGCGTCAACCATGAGAAGTATGACAAGTCTCTGAAAATTGTCAGGTAAGGAGAGAGGAACATGCTTTATGGTCTGGAGCTCTCACCAGCCACATGTGGTCTCCTCACATCTGGCTGATGTGCCTTTCTCTCTCTACCCCAGCAATGCTTCATGCACCACTAACTGCCTGGCGCCCTTGGCCAAGGTCATCCATGACAACTTTGGCATCGTGGAGGGTCTTATGGTAGGTTTGCAGCTTGGTGCTGAGGAGGGTGCCCTATTGACAGATCCGAGGATGAGAGGGGAAACATCTGTATCTCCTTGTGTCCCCTGGGATGGGGAGAAGCCTGGGATGACTCTGTTCTTAATCCTGTGCGCTTTTCTCAGACCACTGTCCATGCCATCACGGCCACACAGAAGACAGTGGATGGACCCTCTGGGAAGCTGTGGAGGGATGGCAGAGGTGCTGCTCAGAACATTATTCCAGCATCTACTGGAGCTGCTAAGGCTGTGGGAAAAGTCATTCCTGAGCTTAATGGGTGAGTGCCCCTTCTTGGGTGTGAAGAGGATGCAGAACATTCTTAGGAGAATGGAGGGCTGGCAGGGGGGTCCCAGGTGCTGTTCCTTGCTGACTCACTTCTCTCACAGGAAACTTACTGGAATGGCCTTCCGTGTGCCAACCCCTAATGTCTCTGTTGTGGACCTGACCTGCCGTCTGGAAAAACCAGTAAGTGTTGTGGATAAGGTCCTAACAACCTCCAGATGGTGCCCCTGCTTCCTCTGAACTCCCATCTTGCCCCTGGAATTGCCCTCTCTGCATCCAACTTTGTCCCAAAGACTTGATCTTTGTGAAAATAGCACCTGCTGTGTTTCTCCTCCTTCCCCTGTCCCTGACGGACATTTTGTATGAGTTGGGATCTGAGCACCTTCCATCCCTCTGTTCTCAGGCCAAGTATGATGACATTAAGAGGGTAGTGAAGGCTGCTGCTGATGGGCCCCTGAAGGGCATCCTGGCATACACAGAGGACCAGGTAAGGAATGCGTGGTCTCCTGGCCTGTGGTTTTTGTTGGTTGCCTCGTTTTTGTGACTGGGGCAGCAGCTTTGCTGGAATCCCGTTAATTGTATGTTACAATTTCCTCTCTGTTCCAGGTTGTCTCCTGTGACTTCAATGGTGACAGCCACTCCTCCACCTTTGATGCGGGTGCTGGCATTGCACTGAACGACCATTTTGTCAAGCTGGTTTCCTGGTAGGTGCAGCCTTGGGGTGCGTGCTGGCACTGACAGGTTACAGACTTGGGTCCTGCTGGTGTCCCTGCTGGCAATCCAGGTGGATACACAGACCCCTGCAGAGTTGGCTTGGCTCCAACTCCTTACAGTCTCCATGGAGTCAGATTGCTTCTTACCTGGAAGGAATATAGCTTTTCCCTTCCACTCTTAGAGGGGTGGATGGGATGCTTATTGCTTTCCTCATTGGAAGTGGATGGGAACCTGCCTAGTTCAGGTGTGGGGGATGGGGCAGAGGCACAAGAAGAATGGAAGAAGGGATGCAAGAAATGGGTCAGCCCTGACAGCACTTACTTTCTGTCCCCAGGTATGATAACGAGTATGGATACAGCAACCGTGTTGTGGACTTGATGGTCCACATGGCATCCAAGGAGTGAGCCGAGCACACAAGCCCCCCCTGCTGCCTAGGGAAGCAGGATTCTCCCTCGTTGGAGCCCCTGCCCTTCTTCACCACCGCTTAGCTCTGCATTCTGCAGTGAGAGGCCAGTTCTGTTCCCTTGTCTCCCCCACTCCTCCAACTTCTCCCCGAGCCTGGGGGAGGTGGAGAGGCTGATAGAAACTGATCTGTTTATGTACCACCTTACATCAATAAAAGTTATCACCATCTGAAATGCCTTGTCTGTCTGTCACGCGGAACAGAAGGGAGTATTGTGTAATGAGCAGATGCAGGTGCCTGCATGGCACAGTCTCCACTGGATGTGACTGCGGTGAGCAGAGCTGGTGTGTGCAGCCTGGGGAACATGTGTGCTGCATGGGAGGGACAAGGCCCTCCTGCCTGAGAGCCAAAATAAGGTGTGGTGTGGGACTATGCTCACAGGACTGCCCTCTGGTAGAATGGAAAGCAGCTCTGCAACTCCATCCACCTTCTGCCTCTGGATTTGCAGATCTGATGGGTGTATGCAGAATAAAACGCTGAGCAAGCTGACTTTGGTTTGGCAAAGGGCACAAAACCCACAAATTAATTCTTCCCCTGCCTTAGTAGGGGACAAGGAAGATGATTCCTGGTGTTACAAGGAAGGTGTTTCATCTGCTTCTACCTTTTAAAATTAACTGGCTTTGCCTGAGAGGAAATGGCTGCCTAGGGACGTGTGGGAGGCCAGTGTCAGCATGGTGGTGGCTACTCTTAATTCTGGCTTAATTCTGTGCGTAAGGAGGGGCAGTTGCAGTTAAGCTGCTGAGCAGCAAATCTCTGCAAGGTGAGTGTCAGCCTTCTGACTCCCTGTGTTACCTCTGGAAGTAGGAACACTGCTGGGCAGGGATGGAACCTTCCATGACCTGTGAGCACTAGGGCAGATAAGCAATGCACTGCACAAAATCACGTGGCCCTCCATTTTTAGCAGCTTAATTTAACATCTAAGGGCTGATGTGCTGTTCTCTCTCTGGCAGGCAGGATTGGAGCTCTGTTGCCTGGACCCCACCTGCTTTGGACCCTGATCTGGATGCAGCAAGGACTTAGCTGGAGGACTCAAAACTCCCTGGATCAAGGTATGCTGGACACATTTTCCTGGAGCCACTTATCTCCTGTGGTTCAGCTGCGTAAAAATTAAATGTTTGCTGGACTAGAGGGCAATGACTCAAAGTTGTGTTGCAAAGAGAAAAAGGTTAAACAACCAGCCTCTGGGTAGGAGCTGGGACTCTGAGCAGCTTGTTAGCCCTGGGACAGACAGCAGGAATATCTGGATTGCCCCACAAATGGCCCAGTGGGAGCTTTAGGTAACTCTGGAGTTAAATGGGAGCTGCCTGATGCTGGTGCTCATGGGAGGCAGCCCTCCCTGGAGCTGGGTTTCTGCTGAGGAGAGGTGTAGCCTGCAGACCTGTCAGGCTTACAAATGAGTCTTGGGTTGGTCCCATCCTGTCCTTGATTGCTGCGCTTGGGTGCTTTGAATGGCTGTGCTGTGCAGTGCTGCCTGCATATTTGTGTGCATGCCAGTCAGCACCTCGCTTGATAATCTGGAAGTGCAGGGAGGCTACTGAAACACCTCATGGCATGGTGGGGGAGGGAGGGATGGATCTGCCTGTTTCCGAGTGTAAAACAAATGTATTTTGAACTGGGTTAAAAGTTGGAGCCTCACGTTTCCTAAGCAAGATAAGGCTGCCTGAAAGTTCACATAGAGCAAAGAATTCTTGTTATTTAACAAGAGTGAGCCCTATCCAACCCAAGATCAAATTGCAGCGGGAATGAGCAAGTTCATACAACCTGGGGGGTGGGGTGGAGGAAGAGTATGTGCTCTCAGAACAACAGTTGCTGGGAATGTCTTGAATAAAGGTTCACTGTGTTCTAAAATACTATTTCAACTAGTTCACAATCTTGCTTGAAATTCCTAGAAAAATGACAAAGTATTGAGGCAAGGCAAGCCAGGAATCATCGTCTTTCAAACACGGTT
Organism: Sclerurus mexicanus; assembly: GCA_013396755.1. Lineage (NCBI taxonomy): Eukaryota > Metazoa > Chordata > Aves > Passeriformes > Furnariidae > Sclerurus > Sclerurus mexicanus. Next base: position 1,096,347 of record VWZF01004873.1, on the reverse strand, counting down.
GGTCCTGTATGGAAACAGGGAGAATGAGTGTGGCAAACAAGTCATGCAGCTTTTGGACTGCCTGGAGGGCTTGGTTTCCTCGCTCAGCCTCCCTGAAAAGCACAGCTTCTCCTGAATCCTCATTTCGCATCCAGACTCTGTGCCTACAGATGGCACCAGAGCAAGGCCCCTCTGGGCAGATGGAAAAGTTGGCTCAGTGAGCCAGCCTGTGTGAGAACTGCAACCCTGCCCTAAAAACAAATAATCAGGTTTTTTTTATTTTAACCAAAAAAGATCAATTTGGAAAACTGACATATATGACTGTGAATGGCATTGGGATAAGATGGGAGACCTGCAGAAGTGTTTTCTCTAAAGTAGGGGGGAGCTCTAGGTTTGTCCTTACAGCATTTCTAAAAAAAACTTATAGAAATGCTTGTTTGGGCAAGGCAGGTGCTCAGGCAAAAGTAAGGAGTCTCTTGTTCAGCAAAGGAGGGAAAAGCAATCGCACCACTTTGCTGGGACAAACCAACTCCCAGAGCAGCTGTGATAAGCCAGAATCCATCCTGGTTTGTGAGCACCTTGCAAGGGGAAGGCACAAAGACACCAATCCTGGCTGAAGGCTTGACTCTGCCTTCCTCGACTGGCCAGGCACCAGGGCTCACTGTGCTGGGCCATTGTGGGAGAAGATGGACCCGGGATAAGGGCTCACTCCTTTGCAGGGCTGTGCGGACAGAAAGCTCTCTGGCCAACCCACAGGATAACTTCTGACAGGCAGCCAACTATTTCTAGGGGTGGTGAGCTGTAGTTGTTATTTTCTTAGGACAGCTAATGGTAATTAGCACTGATGTTATGGGAAAATGTAGTTTTATGGCAACTTTGAACATTTAGAGAAACTATTTTATACTTCATTGGCACCTGCACAGACTACCACACAAGCATTTACTTCCCCAAGAAGGGGATAGTTGGCCTCAGACCACCTTCTTCTTGAGATGTCAGCATGAAACTTCAGCATTAAGGAAGATGCCATGTAATGAAAATCACCTTGAGCAGATGTGGAAACTAATTAAGCTCACTTGAAAAATCACACCAAAATGTAAGAAAATGGTGGATGCATAAGCATAGTAAAAAAATATCTTGGACATTTAAAATGTACTCTGTCCATCTCTGAAGTAAATCAGTCTTTGAGCAAAGCAGTTGTCAAGATCAATGCAAGGAAGAGGAGATACAGGCCTCTGATGGAAAGACTACGGTACAAGGCATATATTGAATAGTGATAAAAGATAAACACCTTAAACAATAATGTTCCAAACTCCGTCATAACAGATGCCATTCACAAAATGCAGATTCATGATGTAAACTTGGGGGTATGTAAATACTCCTGTGGGCTCCAGCAGTATTCACAGAATGCAGGCATTTTATCAAAAACAAGCTGCCTACCTTTGGGCAATCATACTGTGTGCACACTGCAAAAACAAATAATTTGTTATGTACTCTTCTTTGCTGGATGCAATCTCTTACTCTAGGACAGCTGACTTACCTCCATATATTACCTTACTATAGAAGGGTCATCTTCTTGAGGGAGTTATTCTCAATTAAATGTTCCTAGAAGGAACAGTAGTGCTGGGTTATACTTTACTGCGTAAGATTTGAAAGGGCAGCCATCAAAAAGCTGAAGCTGTAGTCAAATGAAAATAGAAGAAAAACTCATAAATACTAGAGAACTTAAGAGCCTAAAGAAAAAAAAAAAGGCAGATTTTCAGGAGACTCTGACAAATAGAAAATATGAAAACCTTATTCAATGCATCTCGGAGACAAGACAGCTGCCAAAAAGCGGTAAGATGGCGTGGAAGTGATTAGGGAAGCTTAGGGCCATGACAGAAAAGTAAAGTTGATGTTTTGCCATCAGAGGAGCTTTGGGGTATTGCCAGGCAAGAGATTTTCCTCGGCAGCAATGAGATGAAGCCGCAATTGCAAACCAAAGCATCAGGACTCGAGGACGTATCTGTGACATTAAAGGGCAGCAAACCCTCGGTACCAAGTGCCAGACTTGGATGGTCTCCAGCATGAAATGGATGAACAGGTAACTGTGCTGTTAAGTAATTCACCACTCACCTCAACCCCCCATGTGATGAAAAGCCACGAGATTTAGGAAAAAAACAGGCTGGCAAAACCTTTCAAAGAATTGCCCTAGGACAGGGAAGATCACCTTTTGCAGGTTGAAAACTAGTGGCAAGACTGGTGGTGACTGAGAGAAGAAGGTATGAGCGTCCAGCATCTGAGGACATCTGCCCCACCATTCAACACCTTCAGAACAATTTGGAGCACGGGGTGCCGAAGTCTGTTGATTGTGCAAAATGATCCAAGATACTTAACACTGAATCAGTCTGAGGAAAGGTGCAGAAAGATCTTGTGACCAAGTGACTGGGTTATTAACGCTGGGTGAAATTCAAGGTTGCTAAATGAGAAATAATACATGTAAGGGTGGCAGTGGGGCAAGGCACACTGTGGGTCTCAAAGCCCTTCTTTAACATTGCCCAAACCTCCACCAAACAACTGAGCAACCTTTGTTGACTTTGCCCTGAGCCCTGGGACAGAAAAAAAAAAAAGGTAGTTTGCAACCTCTGTAATCTCTACCTTTTTAGTTGCTAAATTGGATACTGGTTTAGGTGCTGGACCCCAAGCACCAAATCTCAGATGGCCTCCAGCTTCCCCATCTCCTCAGACTCCTAGTATGCCTTTATCAGCCTGACTAAATTGCCATCTAGATCATCATCATGATATGACCTTAGGCACTGCACAAAAACACTCACTGGTTTGTTTTCTTAAGGAGCAAAATAACTAAACTTCTTTCTTGAAACATTTTTTTTTTTTTTCCCAGCCTGGAATCACAGTTACCAGTATTAGCTCCATCCCAGTTTCTGATGCAAAGCAGGACAAAGCACAGCAATGCCACATGTGGGTAAAAGATGTTTAAAAATGCCATCTGCTTCAGCATCTGGCTGAGAACTCACACACGGTTGTGAATCCTGCTCCCTAAGTCTTTCCAACTCTCCCATTGTCACAAGGAAGGTTAGTCACTCATATTTCTTGCTCACAGATGTATCTATGCATGGCTGTATGTGTATGGCAACAGAATCTATGTTTTGACTATTAAAAATACTCTGCAATACCTCTTGACATTTTTGAGTGAGAAATTTATTCTTTTTGAGAGTCTATCATTTCTAGGTATCAAGAATGGTCTCAGTTTTGTCTGCCAATTCCTTGCCCTTCTATAAGTGTGTGCAGATCTTTTCCTTTCCTTCCTCCCTTCCTCCCCCCTCCACTGGTTCCTCATTGGCTTTTGTACGTGGCCTGTCAGACTAATCACTGACGTCACTTGCTTGCCCGTCCACCCAAGCTTTTCTTTAAATGTCTTCTCCAATGCATTTAAAAACTGACCTCAGCGAACCATGGATTTCAGCAGCCAATGCTTTTTTTCCTCACCACAGAGGTTACTGTGTTTTGCAAAACACCCTTTGCAAGAACACAGCGACAGCACTGCGCTTTATTTTCAGCATCGCTTATTCCGTGTCCCCAAACAGCCTCAGGCTTTGTGCAGTGGCTTGTTCATCATTACAGCACCCCTTGCATCTCTCCACATTAGTGTGTTCTAGGTCATCTGTGCCTGGAAATGTAGCAGTGTTCATTTGGAGAAGATCTTGTCAAGGATCCTCCTTATTTGCTAATGGCCTGAAAAGTGCTGCATCATTCCCTTCTGACCACATTCTTCTTTCCTTAGACAGAACAGACTTATCTGGTGAGTACTCTTTTTCTGCCTCATTCTGATTTTCAATTTCAGTCAATATAAAAAATTTTATTACTGTTAGGACTGATTTTTCTTTATATGTAACTAGAACAACTTGTTAGTGTCCTTAGACATCCAGCTATTGTTTTTTTCTGAGCTGACGTGAGTTGGTAAAGACCTTTTTATACAGCCGAATTATTCCCCTACGCAGAGTTGCTGTAGTTGTTACAAGGTCTGTTTTTGTTAATTTAGGTCAGGCTTTATTATTATCTTTATTAGTTATTCTTATTTCTAAGTACTTTTGTCACATGGCCACTTATTCATGAAGTAGTTCAATGAAAGCTGTCTTCTCATGTGTACTAAATCACAGCTTTTCAAAAAACTGGAACAACTGCTCTTTTCAAAGCTCTCTCACTTATTTCACTCTAAGAAAGAGCTACACAACACCATACAGTTCTCTGCTGTGACATTTTTGTCCTGGCTGATGTCTCAGTTTGTTTCTCGGTTGATCCCTTGTCCTTAGGCAACCATCAATCTTAACCCAATCTTCATCTGTCACAAGGACATCGAAAATCATTGCCTTACTTGGGCATGCCATCATTTGTAAACTGGTGAAAAACACTCCAGCATATTCTTTGGTGTCCCCAGCCAAATATATCAACAGATACCAACATGCCTTTTGGAGGGATTCAGGAGTATATAAAAGCCCCTTCAAAGCCTTGTGTGTCAGAGCATTTTGTTTGGCTATCAGCTCTAGAGTGAATGTGATTTTTAACACATCGTGTAAACCCAGTTTATAACTGCTTCCCTAAAACTGCCTGTAGCCCTTCCAGTTTTCCATGCTGTCTTACAATCACTCCCAGCATCAATCACCATGTGTAGGGGCTTGCCAATTGTTTTCAGGAGCCTGTCCATGCATCATCCAATGATGGTGGATATCCAGTGAGACAGCACTCCACTGTAGTCTGCATTAATTCTGACCTCTCCTCTTGAAAGGAGGTTTCTTACCTGTACCCAGAGTATTTCATATACTTGATCATCATGTGCAAGTTCTGGGACGCTCTGTGCCTCGTGTACCTGAGACACCAACAAGCATAAATGTATAAAGAGTATGGCCAAAGGTACAAGGCTTAGAAAAGTCCATCTCCCCACTCAAATCTAGAAACAATAACAACTTTCTATGCAGCTTTGACCTCTCCTAACTCTTGGATAAGAAACAAGATTAACAGGTTACCAGGAAATCAAAAGTCGTTCCAGTGAAGGCCGTCAGCATCGCATTTAGGTCCATCTAAGGAATCCTGATATGAGGAAAAGCTAACACACAAAGGTAAGTCGTGCAGGAGGACAAGTGACAAAGTGCCTTCAGCAGAAGAATGCTGGGTGGAAAATACAGGACATTAACTGACTTGACAGATAAATCAGACTCTTTCAGTGATATGGTCTAAAATAGATTGGATCTAGGAATGAGTGAAGGGATGGCACAGGCTCACTTAACACAGGGAGGATCTGGGCTTCTTGGTGGTTAGGTTGGCTGAACCCTCTCTAAAGCCAGTAAGAACCATCCCACAGTCATGTAGTGAGATGCAAGGAAACCAATGCCCTGTCTGGGGTAAATTCTGCTAGTATTCATCACAAAACTGAGTCAGCCTGGTCAGAATCCCAGAATGGGTAAGGCTGGAAGGGACCACAGTGATTCATCTGGCCCAACCTCCCTGCTCAAACAGGGGCATCCTAGAGCACATGGCACAGGATTGCACCCAGCTGGTTCCTGAATATCTCCAGTGACAAAGACTCCACAACCAATCTGGGCAACCTGTTGCAGTGCTTGGTCACCCACAGTGTAAAGAAATTCTTCTTTTGTTCAGGTGGAACTTCCTGCATTCCAGTTTCTGCCCATTGCCTCTTGTCCTATTGCTTGGCATCGCCGAGAAGAGCCTGGATCCATCCTCTTGATATTCTCCCTTCAGATACTTATATACATGGATGAGATCCCCTCTCAGTCACCTCTTCAAGCTGAACAGGCCCAGCTCCCTCCACATTTCCTTAGGTCAAACAATACTGGGTCCAGTATTGAAACTTGGGGGGCAGTACCAGTGTCAGGCCTCCACCTAGACCGTTTCTCACTAATTATGACCCTCTGGGATCTGCCATTTAGCCAGTTCTCAATCCACCTCCCTGTTCACTCATTCAGTCCACACTTCCTGAATTTGCCTTTGAGGACTCTGTGAGAGACAATGTCGAAACCCTTGCTGAAGTCCAGACAGACAATATCCACTGTTCTCCCCTCATCCATCCAGGTAGCTGTCTCATCTTTGAAAGCAATCAGGTTGGTCAAGCATGATTTGCCTTTAGTGAATTCATGTTGACTCTTCTGCTCACCTTCTTGTCTTCTGTGTGCTTAAGATTAACCTCCAGAATGAGGTGCTCCATCACTTTTCCAGGGATTGAGGTGAGGCTAACTGGTCGGTAGCTCCCTGGGTCCTCCTCCTTGCCCTCCTTCAAAACCAGGGAGACATTTGCTTTCTTCCAGTCCTCAAGCACCTCTCCTGATTAATTGCCACAATCTTCCAAAGATGATTGCTATGGTGTCTGCCAGCTCCCTCAGCACTTGTGGATGCATCCCATCAGGGCCCATGGACTTGTGGATGTTACATTTGTCTAGGTGATCTCTAACCCAGTCTTCCTTGACCAAGGCGGAGTCAGAGATGGCTGAGGGCTGGTCTTGTCACTTGAAGACTGATGCAAAGCAGCTGTTCAGTATCTCTATCTTTTCTGTGTCCTCTGTCACCAGAGTCCCTGCTCCATTTAGTAGCAGGCCCATGCTTTCCTTAGTTTACCATTTGTTGTTGATGTATTTGAAGAAGCCCTTCTTACTGTCCTTGACATCCCTGGCCAGGTTTAATTCCAGGTGGGTCTTGGCCTTCCTAATTTCTACATACTCTGATAACATCCCTATACTTGTTCCAAGTAACCTTTTCCTGATCCACCTCCTGCATATCTCCTGCCTGTGCTTGAGTATTGACAGGAGTTCCTTGCTCATCCACAGAGTTCTCTTGCCCCCTTTGCTCTATTTCTTGCTTATGGGGATACACCATTCTTGAGACTGGAAGAAGTGGTTCTTGAATACTGACCAGCTCTCTTGGAATCCTCTTCCCTGCAGAGCCTTTTCCCATGGGATTCTTCCAAGGAGGTCCCTGAACAGGCTAAAGTCAGCTCAGAGCCACCTTGAAGCCTGGGTGTCCGAAAATGATGGCTCACGTTTCAGACGAGTCCTAGGGAACATGACCAGGGAAGGGGTAGGGGAGGTGACTCTACATGCCACAGGATCAGAAATGCATCCAGCGGGGAGCCAGGGCTCGCTTCTGGAGCATGTCTGGCACTGCCTGATGAAGTCCTTTGCCAAGAGGCTGATCTCAGCATCAGGAGCAGAGTATGGCAGCCATGGCAGAGAACTGCATCTCTCACCCCAGCTCAAAGGCTGATTGTCTCCCTCAGTACCTCACGGAGTCAGGATGCTCAAAAGTGGGTCTGTCCCAGCCCAGGGACAGCTCTTGCCTCAAGGGAGGGGTTTTGTGCCACTCCTGCAGCTAATACAAGAATTTTGCCTGTCCTCACTTAGGCACAACAATCCAAATGTTGGGGAGGGAGAAGCCAGAGTAATAACTAGCGTATTTCCAGACTGCCTGATTAAGTCTCCACCAGCATGGACTTCTGAGGGGTGGGGAAGCTGATGAATCAACCTGTCTAAATATTTAATGGGAGGACCTCATTGCCAATCCAGAGACACAATCCTAAAAGGATGGTGTTGGACAAATGTTCATGGAGGTCACCAGTCAGCAGCCACAGCCCTGGGTTGGATGCTGACAGAGGGACTGCCCAGATGCATGCTGCCACAGAATCCCATTCATTCCATGCTTGGACTATACTTGGCATTAAACATTCACATTAATGCATGGACACCAAGTGAGACGGGACTTGATAGTGCTTTCTGAGCAGGCACTGCTGAGAGGTGTCCTGGAAAAGGGATGGCATTAGGGACTGAAGAAGCAAGAGAGCACTGAGTAGTTCCTAGACGTCAGTGGTGGGGAAACAGAGCCTCTTGCTGGTGATACAACTCACCAGAGAACAGGACCTTGCACACATGGGAGGCGGAGATCTCAGTTTCACTGCAAATGGAGTTCTGGCAAGCAGTGTGGGACTGGGGTCCCCATGTGTCCTGGTACACAGGTGTCTGGCAGCACCTGCTGCTTCTCTGGGCAATGACAGCTCATGGCAGAGATGTCAGTCCTTCTGTGCTTCGTGCTTGAAATCTCTCTGGGTATGTACTCTACAGTCTTGTGGGTTCCTTAAGCAGTACGGAGGCAAAGGTATGCACGTCCTGGATTATGCATGGGGGAAGCCAGATGTTGCCAGCCACTCAAAGAGCTCTCCACAGCAGAGAAAGAGCAGAAAATGCTGCAAAGACACGTACAGGAAAGGGGATTTGCATGAACGAGATCATCCAGGCAAGATAGAAAGTGATCCCTGATCTACTGCGCATGAGGCATTATCACTTGAAAATAAAAGATTGAAATATTAAAGCATTTCCTCTGGCTTTAGCTCTTTTAGGAAGAAAAATAAAAAGGGAAAAGGAATGGAAACAGTTGGACAAGGCAACATGGAGGCACTGAGGCACACTCCTTCCATCCATCCACACAGCCGCAGGCAATCAGGGCAGGAGGACACTTTTGCTGCTTCCCAGCACCCTGCTGCTTCGGTGAAACACTCTCCTGACTTCCCTGTGAGAAGTCAAGATGGCACTCACAAGGAAGATGGCACTCGCGAGTCGGAGCACAGCCACAGGAACTGCCCTCTCCCAGCACCAGCAGCAGCAGTACCCCACCCTGGCCTGGAGGTTTCCTTGGCTGCTGACTTCTGCCATTTGCAGGGACTCGCCTCCCTGCCGGCTCTAACCAGCCAGGACACCCCACGCTGAAACGCCAACACATGCCTTAACACATCTTACAGGCAAGGGCAGAGGCCCTCACCCCGCCCCAACACCGACACTCTGTGCTGGGGTGCACAGATGCCACAGCGTTCCCAGCTCAAGCACACGGCAGCGTTGGCCACCCAAGACAAACCTACAGAGAGAAATTCTTGCAGCCCTCAGTCCCCATTTTATCTACCTTACCTAATTTTAGAGATGATCCAAAAAACTGCACTGACATGTAATTTCCCTTCAGGACCTTTAGCGAGAAGCACTTTCTCTGCAGAGCTTCGCCTGCCTGGGCTGTGCAGCCTGACTCCACTGCTCAGTGGATCACACTGCCTCTCAGCAGGCTGCTCATCCCCCCCGACACCCTGCCGGGCCCCAGCCTCCCGTCACCAGAGGAGCACATGCCACAGGCCAGCCAGGCAAATGCTACAAGAGATGGTGGGATAGGGATCCCCCACTGCGGTTACACTGAGGTTGGATGTGGGACTGAGGGCAGGCGAGAAGGTGCTCTAGGATGCACTGGTGTGGCAGAGGAGACCAGGCAATGGGAGAGGAAGGTCCACAAGTCACAAGCCAGGAGCAGCTGCATTTTCAATCCCTCTGCCTCAGCATCCATGATGCTCCAGAGTAAGAACAAGGCAGCCCAGGCAACACTGATGCTACACACAATCTGTTGAGGTCCAGTGGCTCTCAGAACAGGGACCTCACTACTGTCCCATGTGCCAGTCCCACCTGGCATGCCCAAGGGACAGGACTGTCCCATGGGGGGACCCACTGATGTGGGCTTGGGAGTCTGGTGGAGCTCCCTGCCTCAAGCCACGCATTGCCCACGACAGCACAGGGAGAGCCCACGCCCGGCGAAGCTGTAGAAAAGGAAATTGTCCCATTTAATGACCTTGCCCCCGTAATACAGACGTGAGCGCGTCGCTGACGGGCGGCAAAGCAAAGTGCACAGTGAGCGGGACTCAGCCCCCTGCCCGGAGGAGGGGTGGGAGGGCTCAGGGTGCCTGGCGTGGCGGGGGGACCAGCCAGGTGCCCAGCCAGCAGCAAGGACAGAGAGAGCCCCGGGCTCAGTCCAGTTGGCACCAGTGTGAGGTCCAGTTTGCAGGGAGGTACGGCTCTCATTCAGCTCCGTGTAGCGCAGGGAGGGCAGGGGGCAGGTCAAGTGTACCAGGACGGAGGCCAGAGGAGGTGGGTCTGGGGGGCCTGGAAACAGGTCCTGGAGAACGCCACTGTGGCAGGTTTGGAGCCTCCCTGCCCGAACCACAGTTTAACCAAAGCAGGGAAAGGGAATAGAGAAGGGGCTCAAGGCAGAGCAGCCCGGGCAAGGGCCCTCAGGTCTATCTAGCTATTCCCATTTGCAAGATTTCCGGTGAGGGGGGTGTGTGGGGTCTGCCAAGCACCCCAAAACAGGAGTAAGCCTGGGTGACAGACGTTTACCAGTGGTTCCACGTCCCTTACAGTCTCTCTCAGGCATGACTCAGGCACCCCCATGCCAGGAAGGGGGTCCGAGGGAACAGGGCCTCCCCTCATTATCTGATGGAAGCGTCACTGGGTGGATCACGATCAGATTCCTCACTCTCCTCATTCGGGGCTGACTCGCTGTTGGAGGTCGGGGTGAAGGCAGGAGACTTTCTGCAGAGAAGAGTAAAGGGCAGCAGTCACAGCACCGCACAGGGGGAGGAAAAGGACCCAGTTCCAAGTGGGCAGGGGGCATCAGAGAAAGGAGGAGAGAAGCTGAGGTGCCCCTCTCACTCCCCTGTGGGATGTGTGAGTCTGTGGGAATCCCTGGGGGCTGCGGAGAGTGTTCCAAACGACACCAACCAAGAGGTCAAGAGCATGAAGCAGAGCTGGGGGAGATACTAGAGGGGACTGTCCAGAGCAGGACCCTGACAAGGCATGTAAGGCTAGGGGTCTGTGAAAGCCCACCACAGAGGTCCCCAGCCTGGACCCACCCTGGCTTCACAGGCTTTTGGAGACTTATATGACGTTCCTGCACAATGGCAGCACCTCTGTCCATCAGGGGTGTCTGGCTTCACTTGTCAAAACTGACTCCTGTGTGCTGCCCACCTTCTGCAGAGCTGGCACCATGGCCTGTGTGGAGGCTGGTCACCAGGAGTCCAACAGCCTCTGGAAACTGCCCTCTCTCCATGCCACTCTCCATTTCCATTCCCTCTCTCCATCAGGGCAGAGCAGGGGTACTGCCCTGTCCTTCAGAACCCACTCACCACTGCCCTGGCTTGAGACCTTGCCCATAGCATGGAAATCCTGTCCCTCCTGCTAAGTTCACCTGTCCCCAGACTGGGTGATGAGCCGCCGGCAAGTCTCCATCTGCACGTCCAAGCCTCGTTTCATGCTGCACATTTCCATGTACTCATGGAGGTGCCGATTCATGTCATTCTTGGCTGTGGCCAGTTCCAGCTGCACAAGAAAAGTAGTGCAGAGATGAGCCCAGGCCACAGTGCAGTGCAGGGCACTGGGTACAGCAGACCAGAGACTGCCCCTTCAACAACAACCTGCTCCAGAATTGTGTCTCCCTCCCCCAGGAATCCCCTCCCCTATTTCACACCCTTCCCACTTCCTCCTTCTCCCACCTCTATTTGGTCGATGGTTTCCTGGTACTCCTTCTCACGGCTCTTGAACAGTGACTCCGTGTCCTTGATCACCTTCTCCAGGCTGTCATCCTGCTGCTGAGGAGAGCAGACAGCATTTTTAGAGACAGGAAGGCGCCAAACATGAGGAACCAAGGACAAGAGAGAAAGAAATCAGAGAAAGAACTGGCAACACTGGGGAAAGAGGAAGAAACATACAAAGTGTAGTACAAATAAGGCATGAGTCAGTTCTGCCAACGTGGTGTTGACAGACCTAGGACTTGCCACAATGGGCAGCGAGCACATCAAGCCAGAACAAGCTCAGCAATGCACAGAAGCTTTGGAGAGCACAGACCATTCCCAAGCATTAAACATCCCCAGGTGACTGCTGGAGGCCAAAAACATGGGATGACAAGGCCTTTGGCCTGACATTGAGGCCTCTCTTTGGGCAGTTTTGCTGCACAGTGGGCAGGTGGGCTACAGAACATGAGCAAGGGATCACCAGAGACCAGCCCAGTCAGAGGAAGTCTTCTCTTCTGGGAGGACTGTGGCTCTCCCATGTGTGTGGGCCATGCCCTCAGCACATCCTTCAGGCTACAGGTCCCTAGTATGTCTCTAACAAGGACACCTCAACAAGGATGCAGCAACATATTCCTTTAGAAAGGGTGGGAAAGCATCTGTACAGGCCTGCAAAGGCATAGACGAGCTGAAGTCTGGTCTTTGAGGGAGCATCTTCCCAGGCTCAGGCAGGACCGGGTGTCCCAACCCAAGGCTGGATCCCCAAGGGGACCTGACACCACGGTTACCTCCCCCTGCACCTCTGCAGCTGCAATGGCGTATCCAGAGAAGTCCTCCCAGAGGAGCAGTGTTTCTTCTGTCTCCTCCCATGTGAGGCTGTCACAGTCATCCTCAAAGTCATATTCCCTCCTGGGAGCAAGGGAATAGCACATCAGAACCCAGCACAAAAGCCCTGGCACACAGGAGCTGTGTCAGTGCTGAAAGCCTTGCTCCCACTCACAGGCAGGGCTGCAGCTCTTGGAAGTCTGGCCAGGGTGAATTCAAGTGTGCCCAAACCCAGTAGTTGATGGGGAAGGGGCTGGCTATACGGTAAGGAGCTCCAGAAAATTCAGGCAGGGACTCCCAAAAGATGGCAAGGTGGGCAAGAGAAGGGGAGCTTGACCAGCTCCCACCCACAGCACATGTGGTCTCAGGTTCCCAGGTGGGGTCAGTCCCACCATGCCACAGAGAACAGCGTGTACATACTCCGCAGCAGCACCTCTCATCACGCCCTCACCTAGGAAGGGGAGCTGCAGACCACCCCTGCCCTCCCCATCCCAGGCACCAGAAGGGAGCTGGTGCTGGAGCCCGGCGCGACACCATCAGCAGAGGTGCGCAGCAGCCGCACTCACAGCTGGTTCAGCATCCTCTGCATTTCCTCATTGATACTCATGGCCGTGGTCTCGTCCTCCTCTTCCTCGTCAGGTTTTCGGGAGGCATCGCTCTCTGACAGTGAGGTGTCTTCGTCGCTGACCTGCTTGCGCTCCCGCTTCCGCCCCACCGAGGCTGGGACCTTAACGGGAGACAAGTGCAGAGACTACAGAAACGAAGCCGGGTCCGAGGTCAGGAGCAGGTAGTTGGGAGGAGATGGAGGGGAGAGGGATGGTGGAGGGACAGAGAGGCAGGGAAAGAGAGAAAGACAGAGAGAAAGGAAGAAAAGAGAGTGAGAGAGAGAGAGAGAGAGAGAGAGAGATGGGCTCGTTATGATCAAGTTAAAGATGGATGCAGTGGATAAAACATGGTTTTAGCATTTTTTAAAATTAAAACTAAGCAACTAAAGATGGAATCTGTGAATCTGATGAGAAAAAACAATGTGATTTTACTGCAGAAAAACTCAAATCACCCACCACCCCAGTCCAGAGACAGAGAAACACAGTGACAGAAACAGGAAAAAAGAGACAGAGTCTGAAAAAGGTGAAATATGTCAATATATACAGTACAACCTTTTTTATAATAAGTTTAAAATTTGTAAAATTTCCCAGCCAAATGAAACTAACCAGTTGCTTCTGTAGGGACAAAGAGCAAGACAGAAAGGCAGCAACATCCAGAAAGAGAAAAGGGACAGAGACAGAGAAGAGAGACAGAGAGAAGATGACGGAGAGGGGAAGGGGAAGGAGAGAGATGGAGTTAGAGACAGACGCTCGACCAACTTGTCGCCCTCCTGCAGCTGTTCCCCTACCACTGTGGGTTCCCCGGGCCCACCATAACAGGTCAGCAAGAGGCTGAGGGGACTCTTGATGCCCAAAGCAACATCTGGAGCTTTCCACCTCCTATCTGTGCCCTTTTGCCTGGTCCTCCCGAGACAGACAGAAAGCAAGGGACTGCAAGAAGTGAGGGTGACCAAGTGTCTCCCCTAGCAGAGGGCTGGTGTTGTCTCTTCTACCTCCTTTGGGAACTCTCCTCCCCAGAGCTGGCAGCTGAGCCTGAAGCAGCAGCAGGTGCTTCTCACCTGAAACATTTTGATCATGTCCTCGCAGTTCCGTTGCTGTGCCACATCGCACAGCTTGGCAGTGATGTCAATGCGCCGGCAGATGTCCATGTCCACCTTCATGGCCTTCTCCTGGATCTTTGTGTCCAGCTCTGTGATGTTCTGAACCCACAGCACCACAGGAAGGGGACAAAGGAGGAATATTAGGCAAGGCAAATGACAGTGAGCGCCCCCACTTTCCCCCTCATGCAGGACTGCATCTGCATCCCCATTTTGCTCACTGCACCCCAGAACAATCCTGCCAGGCCACCTCTATGCCAGATGTGCCCCACCAAGGATCTGCTTTTCTACACAGTCCCACTGCTTGGGCGGGACAACCTGTGAGGTCAGAGAGGGGTTAGGGACTCACATTGCTCATCAGTCCCTTGAAGACAACAAGCTCTGCTTTGAGCTGCTCCACCTTCATGGCCAGCTCCTCTTGGCAAGCTTCAGCCTCCTGGGCTTCCTGTCCCAGGCAGAGGGAGACATGCAAATCAGCATCAGTGTGGGCCAGCTGGGGTGCAGGGGAAGAGGGGACAGTGATGCTCACCTCCTGCAGCTCAGTCACCCGGTCCTGAAGCTGGACACGCACCGTGTACTCCTCTTCCCATCTAGGGAGACAAACATGCTGGTCAGATCCCATCGGCCTCGCCTTGCTGGCTGCCAAAGAGAGAGGACAGAGTGGCAGCTGCTCACCCCAAAGCTATCCGAGAGGGGGGGATGACGGCACCAGGGTGGGAAGGAGAACATGCCCAGGAATGCACAGCCTCTTTTTTTCAGGCGATGGCAGCTGCCAAGCCCATCGGCCCCCCTGGCCACAAACCCTGCCCCACCACAGCCGCCCACCCGGCGATGCGGGGAGCTGGGGACACCGACTGCGGGCTCTGCATGGCAGCTGTGCTGCACACTCTGCCACACTGAGGCTGGCCCACAGGCCTCTCCATCCACTCCCAAGCCTCTCAGCCCTGGGTCACGTTAGGTTCAGCTCCAACACTCAACAAGGGGTTTGCAGATATTGCAGAGTTTGCCCCCATATGCATCATTTTTGTGACCACATTTGCGTGTCTGCAAGTGTTGCAGTTCAGGCTGTCCAGAAGCACAAAACCCAGTCTTGGCACCAAACCACAATGTGAGTGACCACGACATGCATCCACATGAAGAGCTACCCTTCTGCCTCTGCCAATGCAGAGAGCTGCCCTGTGCGGGACCACGCTGCCTGGAGAGGGGCATGAGCCTCCTTGGCTCTACTGCCGCATAACAGGTGGGATTAAAGAGGGTTGTTTCATCCTAGAAGGAAGCAGGAGAGCCTCCCCGTTTATGCCAGGCTGACGGGTGGGTACTGTGTTAGGCCCTGCAGCTTTGCAAAAAGCTGATCTGCAAGGCACATGGCCTTGCTGTACAAAGACACATCCTCTAGCAATTATTATATTTCACTGCATGAGATTGTCCTCTCGGGTCATGCTGCAGTGTTGGCCCAGTCCACAGTTTGTTGAGAGGCTATCGAGCTGTCCTGCTCTTTGCTAAATGACTATCCCATAGAGCAGGTGGATTGACATGCACTACAGTGTGGCATGGGGCAGGGCTGCTGCATTCTTACCCGGCTCCTGGCTCTTCTGGGAGAGCCAGATTTTCCTGAGAAAGAGAGATTACTCTGGGAAAGCAACCAGAGCTGGGTCCTTCCTGGTGCTGTGACCTCTGGTTTCTATTTAATGCTTGCAAGCACCAACATAGACACTGTGACGGTGCATAAGGATGTGAAAAAACTCTCTTCTCACTCACACCAAGTTTGAACAATAAACCCTAAGTTCTAAGAGATCAGAAAGAATATGAAAAGCCTTCACGCTTCTTATCTCAGGGTATCTGGACAATCTGACAATGTGGGAGAACCCTGGCTTATGAATTTCTAAGCTCTTAAAGCTACCAACACTGCTCCTTACTCAAACAAGGTCAAAGCGTGCACTCCCTGTGCTGGTGTTGGATCCATACCACAGCTCCAGAAGGGTAATCAAAGGGGGTTCCCATCCCTTTGGGGAAGAGGGAGATGAAGGGAAAAGAAAGGAGAAAGTTAAAAGGTAGAATTGCCCTTATATGGGAGCTGCTCAAACAAGGCCTCCCTCCCCAGGGGCAAAAATGCCTTCCACCACAAGAAAAAATTTGCAGCATCTTTCTCTGTGAGGCACTTCCTCCTTTTTGGTCCCCGCCTCCCTCCAAATCTCTATATATCCTGGACTCACTGGAGAAGTAAAGCACAGCTGCAAATCCTCGTAAGAGTTCATTTCATACCAATGCTATGGAAGATTAGTGCAGATCAGATAAACACCAATATAAAGGCAGAAGGAAACAGCGATTCACCTCACAAGAGACCAATCTGTGCACCCATCCATTATGAACCTCTCTCCCTCTCATCTTCTGCCTGGCTCCTTCTTCCCTGCTCCCTCCTGCAATGCACCACTCCTAATAATAACCTGCCTGCAGCACTGCACCCGCAGCCCAGCGTGGCCGGCGGCCGTGCCAGGTCGCTGCCAGCTGGAAACAAGGCTGCCCCACACAACCCCACGGCCACCAGCACATGCCAAGGGGAGACGTGGGTCCTTCCTGCACCACTGCAAAGCAACAACCTGCCCAAAGGCTGAAACGCAGCAGAAGGCAGTGAGGACAGGAGGGTCCCAGCAGCAGGCAGACCCGACCATCTCCTTGCCAGCTATGGGACAGCCCTCCCAAAGCCAGGGACATGAAAAGATGAAGTGCTGTCCCTACAGCACCCTCCATCCCCAGCAGGTGTGTCCCCTCAACAAGTTCACTTAGCAATATAAACAATTCTCCCATCTTTAAAAATCCTGTTCACTCCAAGCGGCACTGCGGTGCCTTACCCTATGTATGGTCAGTGCCCACCTGCTTTGGGCTGCTCAGGGCTTGAAGCTGCTCAATGCCCTTCTAGCCATGTCTGACCTAGGTTTGAGCTTCACCTTGAAGGTCCTGTAGCCTGACACAACTCCTTGGAAAACAATTAAAACAACAAAAGACATTCTCGAGGCCTTTTAATAAACAAGGGGGCTTACAATAATGATGGAGAGAGACTTTTTACCAGGGCCTGCAGTTTCAGGACAAGGTGCAATGGTTTTAAACTGAAAGAAGGTAGGTTTATATTGGACATCAATTAAGATTAACCTTTTTATGATGGTGGTGAGACACTAGAGCAGGGTGCCCAGAGAAGCTGTGGATGCCTCATCACCAGAAATGTTCAAGGCCAGGGTTTTGAGCAACCTGATCTAGTGAAACCCCATGGCAGAGGGGTTGGTCGAGGTAATCCTTAAAGGTCCTTTCCAACCCAAACCATCCTGTGACTCTAACACAGTGTCATAACACTACTCACCTCACCCCTATGGCATGTCTCTGCAACTTCCAAGACAAAAACTACTTGTAAATACAGAGGTAGGAGACAACAAAAACCTGATGAGACTCCTAGATTCCCAGTGCTTAGCAGGTCTGTATGACACTCACAGGCACCCTCTGCCCCTCTCCAGGCCACCCAGCCTCAGTCTGCTCCTCCCAAGTGCAGCTCCTGCAAGGCTCTCTCCTACTGCTGCTGCATCTATTCCCATCCCTCCCTATAGCTCCCACACCCCTCCTAGATCCCTCACTTGAATTTCAGGCCCTGTGTATCCAAAGAGAAGCTCCTGCTGCACTGCTCCCAGTGCTGGGGGCTGCACGGCGGCAACGCTGCCCTGAAGAAAGCACAAACTCAAGCACCCACCCAAGCCATGGATGAAAGGATCAGGAAGTCCTGTGTTAACACAGTCTCTTCCATCTGCTCCCAGGCAGGTGGCAAAGGCATGACACCAGCTGCACTGTCCCCATGGCAGATCACAGCCCATAGTGGCAGGGAAGTCTCAGCTCCCTGGGGATGTTGGTGTCAGCCCTCAGAATGGAGAAGGGTGTGGAAATGGGATCCTCCTGCCCCATTCCCCTGTTTGGGACCTGGCTATACACATCAGAAAGTTCCCGGTGCTGGATAGGATCTGGGGGCTGGGTCTGCTTTCCCCCAGCTCCTGGTAACACACTCCAAAAATAGATCTCACCACTAACACTGGCTCATAGTAGCTTGTGGTGCTCCCTCTGCTCACCCTCAGCAGTCCCTCTGTCACCCTCTGTGCAGCCTTCCCTAAAGCCCACTGTCCAGAGCACGACAACTCCAAAAAGCTCTCCGTTCTCCCAAAGTTACAACAAACCCAACTTGTTTCTCTCTGGCTTACCAGCTTTGTGGCTCAAGCTCTCTGGGCCAAAAAAGGTGGTTCCAGTTCCCCACTATATGAAAATGCAAGGCAAGGAGCACTGCCTAGCCCTGGAGAAGGAGCCCATCACCTGGCTTAAAAATAAAGAGCCTTAGGTACACACTTCAATCGGTGGGAAAGAAGAGATGCCAACTCTTCCTTTCCATGTGCCTTGCTCAGTGCCTTCAGAGCATCTGACAGGCAAGTTTGCTCAGCCAAAGCCTTATAAAGCCAAAAGAATAGGGTGTCATCTTGGATCCCCAGCCCTGATCCTGGCACTGGAGCCCACGGCTGTGCAGAACCGGTCAGCGGCACAGCTCCCATGGGCAGCTGGGTGCAGAATCAGTTACTTTTAACTGGTTCTAAAGCATCCTAACGTGACTTCCGAAAAAAAATAATCAGTCTCTCGGGTGGTGTCAGTCACCAGTGACGCTCTCACCCGGCCCCATGCCCTGACCCAGCGACGCCAGCCCCTGCCTGATCTCATCCTACGTGCGGATCTGGGAACAGCCTCAGAAACTGGCCTGAAACAAAAGCACAGCCGGCGCGATGGGAGAGCAGCAGCCACCCTGCACGGGAAAGAATAACCGGCCAAGAGATTAGCTTTGCATTCTGCTTCACCCTTCTCCAAGGCACATGCTATTTTGGGTCGAGAGGAAAGCCCTCGAGGAGTGGGGTGCTCTAGCCCAGCTCTCTGCTGCAAAGGCTAGCTTGAGAGCACTGGGGAGGTAATGGGCCTGAGGGAGCCAGCCACTCTGCTGAGGGGCTTCCTGACACCTTCCGACAAAGCCAGAAAACTCTCCTCTTCCCAGCAGCTTTTTTCAACCTAAACCCGCTCACTGTTGCATGCCCACCTTCCTCACCTACCTTCTGGCTGCTCCTCCTTCCCCATTGTTTCCAGATTCCTTCCCCTTTAAAACACATCTCCTGGAGTCCTGTTATTCCTTCCCTGCTTG
The DNA here is from genome assembly GCA_013396755.1 of Sclerurus mexicanus. Classification (NCBI taxonomy): domain Eukaryota; kingdom Metazoa; phylum Chordata; class Aves; order Passeriformes; family Furnariidae; genus Sclerurus; species Sclerurus mexicanus. The sequence goes on along the minus strand of VWZF01004873.1, from coordinate 1,077,267 downwards.
GAAAGGCATTGCTAGCCCTTCATGCTGGGTTGATAAAATGGAAAAAGGCTCAACGAGCACCCCGAGAGGGTTCACACACAAGAAGGCAAGAGAGGAGACCCAGCCGCAGACAAAAGCTTTCAGGTGGTCACATTTTTGCCTTGCGACCCCATCCCTCGCTGCGTGGAGCCCGCGCTCCTGCAAAGTCCGGCGAGCGTTGCCTCCTTCCCTCCCTGCTTCTCCCGCACAGCACCCACCGGGCAGAGACCCGCAGCCTCCCCGGCGATGGTTTCGGTCCCTCGGGGGGATGCTGCTGGAGCCTCTCGGGGGATGCTGATGGGACCCACGGGGGGATGCTGCTGGAGCCCCTCGGGGGATGCTGATGGGACCCACGGGGGGATGCTGATGGGACCCACGGGGGGATGCTGATGGGACCCTCGGGGGGATGCTGCTGG
>VWZF01004873.1:1063573-1076532 GCA_013396755.1 Sclerurus mexicanus | reverse complement strand
GGCGGCGGGACGGGCCCTCCCTCCTCCTCCTCCTCCTCCGGGAGGGGCGGCCCCGGCGGGCGCTCCCCTCAGCAGCGCAGCGGCAGCGCCTCCTGCGCCTTCCTCTTAATCTTCTGTTCTTCTGGCGGAGAATTCAGCGCTCTCCCCAGCGCCGCCTCGCTTGGAGAGGGCCCGGCTTCCCCTCGCACCGCCGTCCTCCTGAGGGGAGGCCGGGCCGGGCCGGGCTGTGTGGGGCAGACAGCCGTGTCCTGCCCCCCGCTCACGGAGCAGCCCCTGAGCCGGGCTGTGTGGGGCAGACAGCCGTGTCCTGCCCCCCGCTCACGGAGCAGCCCCCGCACTGGTTTCGTGCATCTGGTCGTGGCCGCCTTTAGTCCTCCCCGTGTGGCTTCTCGCCGCGACCCCGACGCCAGGGCGGTATTGCAGAAAGCAGCGGCGTCGCCCGTCACCCCCCGTGCCTTACGGGAGAAGGCTGTGCACGAACTGACCAGTGCATAAACATTTATGCATGTGGACACCTCCGTGCCCTTGCTGTCTGGGTGCTGCCGCTCCCCCAGAACCTCCCTGCAGGCCTGAGCCGAGTGTGGCACTTGTGCAAAGCGGCCTCTGAGGTCTCAGCTGAGCCACTGCAAAGGGGTGAGTGAGCAGTGGGTTTGAATTAAAGGAGATGCCCAGCGCCACACTACACTGAGCTCTGTGGAAGGAGGTGGGCGTGCTCCAGTAGGGTGCTGTGCTACAGCCCTCCCCTCGGGATCCAAGGTATGACTTAATCCACACTTCCAGAGACACTCCCAGCCCCGCTGAAGATGCCTGGCATCGTGAGTCTTCACTGAATCTGCTTATTGCATGTTCCCTGCCACCTCTCCTTCAGGGCTACAGGTCTCCTCCATCCCTTCATTACTCTTCTGCTTTCCTGGCCCTTGGAGCAGGCCAAATCAAATTTGTTCCCCTCTCCTGCCTTGCTGTGTCCAGCATCTGTTATGTCTTCTGACCTGCTTGTCTCCCCTGTCCTTCCCATGCCTCTAGGCTCCCCACAGCAGTCCCCAGTCGCATTTGTAAAACCTCCTATCCCACCAGTAACCCAGCTGCATCCTTTCTGGCACACCCATGACCACTGGAAATCGTAACTGGATTTCAGTCCCTCCCAGCTGGGAGTAGGTTGGGAAATGAAGCAATCTTTCCTTTGCTGTTACCTCCTTTTTAACTTTTTTCCACTCCTTAAGTGGCAGTTCTCTTGCTCTTCCTCTGACCAGAGAGGGTCAGCTGTGACACATGGTGCTTTTGTCAAGGGAGAGGAGGGCAGGAAGGCACAAGAGATCCCCGTCTTCCAAAAACCAGCACTGAAACAGCAGCCAGTAGGGAGCCATATACCCAGCAGCAATACTACCAAATAAACAGACAGGGAAAAGAGAAAGATGGGTGGACAAGAGGCATCCTGGTCAAGAAGCCTGTTTTGAAGCAGCGGTGGCAACTCCAGCTCTGAGACCTCCCAGCACATGCTGACCACTGCTGACTCTCTCCTGCCATATCCCTTCCCCTGCCCCCCACAGCTGCTGCCACAGCCTGCATGCACGCCTGGCAGCCCGTGTTTTCTGCCAGCACCCTCCTCCCTCACATACTCCTGGTTTCACCCCTCCGTACCTGTTGCACCCAGGCAAGCAGAGTCAGGCAGGGGTGATCTGCTGCATGCAGCCAGCAGGGAGCACCAGCAAGAGCAACGCCACGAACTGTGGAGCAAGTGCTTTCCCAGGCTCTCTTTGGCCTGCTTCTGTCCTGGTGGGGAAACCTGGCACCTGGAGATGATTAATGAAATGCCAGTGGAGAAAGGCATTTCCATCCATCAGGAAAAGCTCTTTCACTGGGAGGCCAGCACAGCGCTGAAGCAGGTGGTGGGATCTCCGTCCATGGTGGTTCTCAGGGCTCAGCTATGCAAATCCACAGTGATGTGACCTAGAGCCAGGACAGTCCTGCTTACAGCAGGGACTGAGCTACAGACCTCCAGCAACTCTTCTTACCAACACTCCTGCTGTCTCCTGGAAAAGATAGGGCAGTGTGGAGCCTCCTTTTTTTTTCCCCTAACTTCCCTTGCTTGGGATATTTGCTGGGATAAAGGATTCCTACTGACACAGAAGATGGCTGGGGTGACGAGCCAACTTCTAGTTACTCCTGAGGAAGCCCAGAACCTAGAGACAATTCTGCTGCCCAGGGGACCACAGCACTCCTCCACTGGGCCTCGATCTCACTGCAGCACAACAGCTCCTACTCCTCATCTTCCCTTCTCCGTTCACGAAAACCCCCATCACCTCTCCAGCTCCTGCCTCCAGTTACCAGCTCAGGGTCAACAGTGGCACTGCTGGACCCTACACGCTGGCACGCAGAGCTGCTCACTACAGCCCTTAAAATGACACCTGTAGCCAACGTAAAAACATACGCTTCCTCACAAACATGCTGATATTTATCTTCCACAGATTTTTAAGGCAGAAAAAGAAGCACCACAGTTTCTGACACTGTGAAAAACATATGGTACAAATTTCTGTAGCTCAGGTCGGGTACTTTTGTGGGACTGTGTCTCTAATTGCTGACAGCGCAGTAAAAAGCGATTGAGCCTCTACCATTAGCCTCCATGGGCAGATCAAGGTAGATTCCCCAGGTGGCTAATACCCTTTTAAAATCATGTGCCTCGTTTGTATTTGTCTAGCTTTAACATCCATTGCCAGGTTGAGATGCTCCTGCTCTCCCACATCTAAGAACCTCTTCCTATTAGCAATGTATCCTCCTTGCAAAGGTACTTCATAGGTGAAACCTGTTCAAATTAGTTCCAGAGCTTTCATGAAGGCTCTTTTTTTTAAGGCTAGGTCTCATTAGTGAGTCTATACCCCATCTTCCTGCTCTCCTTCCTTCTGAGTACCTCAGTGGAACCTTCTCCCTTGCACCACACTACGGGAACATTAAGATTCTTCACTAAAATTGCTTCTATGCACAACCAGAGGCAGATGCTGCAAAGAACCCACAATTTTTGGGCACCTTGCTGCCTAGCAAAGCCATCAGCCCCGTCAGCTGCCTGGATTTGAGTGCAAATGTGGAGAAATTGGCACAGAGGAGCAGCTGTCAACAGCAGTTGGATGATGACCACAGTTACCAACACACAAAAACATGCGTGTCTAATGGCAAAGGAGGGAATGGATTTTCTTCCCAAAATTCACAAACACCAGTTCAGGAGGTGTTTTTGTACCTCCAGGTACACAAACAAGCCTGGTCTTCACGTGAAGGCAGTTCTAGGCACCACAACCAAGAGCCCAGGGCCTCACTGACCTTACCTTCTCAGCAGTTCCCCACTGATTCCATCACACAGGTGGGACTTGCAGACAACCTCTTTAGAGGCTCTTCATATCCTCCCTAGCAAGGATGGACAGCCAACTGCTGTGACCATGGTCATCTGTGGATTCAGCCGCTACAAAAGTGTATGTATCTATGGGTGTTATGTATAACACAGAGTGTGCTCAAAGATCTAAATTTTATACCCAAGTCTCTGAAATGTGCAGTGTGGGATTTCAGTCCCTTCCTCTGGATACAGCCAGACACGAGACAACACCACGGCAGGCTGCCTGTCCGGCACAGAACAGACATTACAGCATATGACATCACTGGAATTAGTGACCGACACACATTGCTGCTGGGGTCTCTTCTTTCCATTACACATCCTTGTCCCCAGAAGTTTTCGTTTGCCTTCCTCTGCCACACCAAGGGTGCAGCAGCACAGTGCCCTCCCTCTCCCTCCCAGCTTGCAGAGGTGAGCTGGCAGCACTCTGGAGCCCGGCAGGCAGGAGCTGCCAGCTGGCTGTCTGCACTGTGCCCTGATAAGGCTTCTCCAATAGACTCTTTGTTTGGGGAGAAGGATTGAGCACAGCACAGTGGGACTGATATCATGACACCTTACGCGGACTTCTCTCAACCAGCTTTTAATCTATGACAGCATTTTTACCCCTCAGATCTGCTTTCAGTTTTTGCTTTGCCTCAGTTCTTGCTTTGCTCTGCCTCAGGTCTCACAAATCACATTATCAGCAACTTTCAGATAATTAAAACACATTAAAGAAAGGTACTGAAAGATGATCCAGCAGTCACGTTTTCCAGAAATCTCAGCTTTCAGGTAACAAAACATTCCCAGAGTAACAAGGCAGCTGCAAACACAAGTCTAATGTGACCAGCAGTCTTGTACCTGAATGCAGAGAGAAGCCACCAAGCTTTGTCCCTGGCTAGTGCATTCCCACTACCACCTCCAAAACTCAATGGCAGCATTTCAATGCCACACTCAACATTCTCTCTCCAAGCAGTGATAACTACAATGGCTGAAATAAAGAGCAGAAAGGGAACAAACCATAAAAGAGAGCTGAAAAGTTCTTCCATCTCTTCCCAGTTAGAACAAAAGGTTTGCAGGCATGCCAAGAGGGTGGAATGATGCTCAGTGAGAAAGAAGTTTTATTGACATGATTAAGGCAGCAGCTACTCCCACCTTTCAGAGTTGACTGACATAATTTGGAGATCCACTAGAAACCAGTTAGGTTGGGATCCCAACCAAGAACATTCTATCCTTGCTGCTGGGGTTATGAAGATAAACTCGTTCTCAAGCTGGGACTGCATGTTAGCATAGGGATCCTGACAGGCAGCAGCAGCAGCAGCAGCAAAGGGGGAACAGGTTATCATCACTCCTGAAAGGACAGGCCCATGGCTGGCCAGAGGTAAAAGCTCTTCCAGGTATGAGTTGCCCTGTAGCTGGAAGATTGCAATATGGCTCGAGTTTTGAGTTGTACACTAAAATCCTGTATTTCATCACTCCTGGGGAAACCTTCTAGAACTGGAAAAGAAGAGGCAGGACTCAGCCTACCTGGAAGCTGCTGTTCCCACATGCAGTCTAAAGCCTTGTGTGGCAAGGGCCCAGCTGAGGGAAACGAGGTGCCAGGCAGCACTCAGGACTCAGCTTGAGAGCACCAAGGGGCAGGCACAGCAGTGCGACCACCTCCCAGGGATGCAAGAGTCAAAAGCTGGGTCAGACCAATGGTCCATCTAGGCCCAGATCCCAGTTTCCACTGCAGGATGAGGACAGAGGAGTTTGTGACCAAGGCAAGTGAGCGGTGATCCCTCTTCACAACTCTTTCCAGGCTTTAGCAGTTCACAGCTCATGGATGTGCTGAGCCAGTGGTGTTTACTAGCCATTACAAAAACTATTTTTCCCTTGTGCATACAGCTGCATTTTCCACCTGTATAAGCTGCTAACATCCACTGTATCCTGCAGAGAGGAGTTTCATGGCTACCTAGACTTTTGGTGCATTTGATGGACCCCGGAGTTTTCTTTCTTTGTGTTCACTGGAAAAGAGCAAGCAGTTGTTCCCTGTGCATCTCCTCCATGCCACCAACAGCTTTACACACTGTAGTATCAGTTCTTTCCCCTTGGTCTCTTCTCCAGTTTTAAAGAGGCTCTAGCTGTTTCACTGAAACCAGTCCATAACTTAGGATGTGTTTGTCCTCTCTGACCATTTCCCAGTTTTACAATCTTTATTCAGATAGGGTGTACTAGAAATGCAGTATTGAAGCAAGAATTTCTTCCTTTGGGTGCTATTGCACCCAGCATTTTTTAAATATTCTGAAAGTCACCAGAAAGCTTCCCTCAGGTCCTGTATGTCTGGCAACCCAGACCTCACCACACAAGCCTGGATTGAGACGGTTGCATTCAGAGGCTCCTCTCTCCCCTAATTCACTGGAAAGCATGGGGGGAAAGTAATTTTCAACTACAAAGATATTCAGTTAATGGCTATTCAACACAAAACAATGGAGTCAGTGCCTCCCCCCAATCGGAGTTACAGTAAATGAGACAAGCCCTAAAAAGCAGAAGATAACAAGGGCTGCAAGGAAGACAAGGACTCCTGAGACACTGAGAGATTGAACCATTACAGGAACCACTCAAGTGCAATCTTGAAGAGCTTCAGCCAGAAACTTTGCAACTGATAAAAAGGCAGTATTATCATGGGCTTCATGGGAAAGAGCAAATTTATGATGGCTTTGAGGGTAACTGTGGGACTGTGTAAACTATCATGCAATGTTTTAACGAAGGTTATGGGAGCAAAAATTACTATGGGATGTTTAGAAGGATTGAAGGAGGGGCAAGGGAGGCATCAAGCTAAATCAAGGAGAAGTGAGCGTGGGAAATGGGAATGGAAACGAGGAATAAATAGGAGCTGGTCACATGGAGACTGGCTGCTGGTCAGCGTGCCTGTGTGGCTGAGCCCTGCTCCAGATTACCACCATCTGTCCCGGCCTTATATTAAACTAATCCCAGTCATTTCCTCTGCACACATGCATGTTGGTGATGTGTTGGTTCACTGCAAGCTGGACTAGCTTGTAAGTGGAAGAGCTCTGAGGACCAGGTTCCTGCTAATCAGTCTCTGCATGGTTGCATCAGCAGTGCATGGGCGTGTGTCTGAGGGGAGTTCTGAACCCACTCACTGAACCTGGTAACATGGGAAAGCTGCAATCTCACACATAGCAGGGCAGGACAGAAAGGATTCCCTAGGTCCTACAGCCCACTGCGTTCAGCTGTCCTTAACACCAAACACCGGAAGAGCACAAGTTCTCCCACAAATCCAAAGCCTGGCAAGGAAAACAAATCAAGGCAAAGCCTCCTGTGAGCTGAGCTACCGAGACAATTACAGAAACCAGAAATATGCTTCAGGTGTGTTACACACCCAACCCCACACACGCTGTGGGAGAACAGGAGGTGGAGAGCACACTTAGTACAAAACTTACTATTAATCTAGAAAAAGATGTATTCCCTGAAGAGAACCAAAGAAGAGAATATCTTCTCACACAAACAGCCCAGATCACTGTTTGGTACATCTCAAGGAGAAGCAGCCATATCTGGGTGAACAAGCAAAATAATTTACTGTAGAGCTCTAGAACCAACAGCAATCTCTGCTTCAGTCTGGGAGGCCAAGAACCAAGAGACTTCTGGGGACCAGCAAAAGGGTGAAACGGGGGACAGTCACAACAGTGAACTGGTGGCACTAAGTGACAACAGGGAACTAGAGAAAAGCACAGGACCTGTGCCTAGGAGCTGCAACACACTCAGCTGATGGGCACGACATAATACAGCCTTCAAGCAGGCAGCTAGGATTTCAGCTCCCATTACTTCTTCACAAACATCCACATTGCAGGGGATAAGGACAGACAGCAGAAATGCCAGGGCATCAGCTGGGAGTGGAAGGGGGACACGGCAGAATTCTGGATTCCTTGTTCAAGGGTATGTTTCAGAATGTATTCTGTGTTCAAGGGAAGAGGACAATACTTGAGCAAGAATATAAAACGTTTAATGGGTCAGTGCATCAGTCCTTGATGCAGAGGGAAAGGAGCAAAAGGGGGCTATTGCTGTCCCAGGTGCCCCAGGCTGCACAGATGATCTGCAGATGTTCTGCATGGAGCAGCAAAGTGGTGGGACACACATAGCTGCAGCAGCCTTTGCTCTCCGAGGAAGGGACCAACACCTGGGAAAGCAGTTCCTCTCACTGTCCATTCGCTTTCACTCTATGTTTCTTTTTCCTGGTAGGGACTTTAGGATGCATCATTTTGGGAGAAGGCCGGCCAGCCTTCAAGGGTCTCCTCTGTGACTGCAATGAACGCTTCTTCTTCAGAGCTGGTTGAGGCAGCTTCTGCTCTTTGTCAGCTTTTGATCCCTCAAGTTTCTTCTTTTTTGGCGGAGGTTCCACAACGGTATCAGGGACAGCAGACGGAGTTGCCACTTCTGCAGCAGGTTCTTCATCTGAAAGGAGAGAAAGGCACTGTAAGAAGCATCCCCATGGCTTCTGCAGGGGAAGCAGCCTGCAAAAGCAGCCCTGGGCAGCTCAGCTGAGTTCCAGCACTACATTACCTTTCTGTGCCTGGGGGATGGCGTTAGAGAATTTCTTGAACTTGGCGATGAAGAACCCATCCATATTGTGCGTGTGGGGATAGAAACGCCGCGTAGACTTGAGAGAGGGGTGGAAACGACGGTCCTTGAACCTGGAGGAGGAAGTGGGGTGAGAAGTGATAGAATACCTCTGCTCAAACCTGGCCACCAGGGAAAATTCAGGTGTGCAGCTTGCGACCTGGCACGCACCTAGTGAAGCCTTCCTTGCCAAAGTCCAGGCCTGTGGCCACCAAGCGGACATTGCGTTTCTTCAGGGCATAATCCACAACCCATTCATTCTCCTCCACCTGCCAAGGGCTAAGCATTAGGATCCAAAACTCACCAGTCCCCCGAGGAGGAGGTGAACACAGCAGAGTGTGGAAGGGACTTACCATGATGGAGCAAGTGCAGTAGACAATGTAGCCCCCTGTCTCTGAGGCAGCATTGACTGAATCTATAGCGCTAAGAATCAGCTCCTTCTGCAGGTGAGCACAGCGCAGGATGTCTTTCTCATCCTGTAAGAGAAAGATAGGTTAGGATTGCAGAGGCATGAGTAAGAACACCAGGCCTCTACTCTGGATGGAAGGAATGACAGGAGAACAAAGCACACGAAACAGAAGATTCTGGAGTCTTCTGTAGAACTAATCTCAAAAGCCTAATTCTGGTACAACATACAGAATAGGAAAGAGATGGAAAAATCAGCGACTCTATTGCAGGCATCTCTCAAGAATAAAGGTGTCCTAAATTCCTTCCTTTCATGACTCATTCTTGAGTCCCCACCAGTCACTCACCTTGTTGGTTTTGACAGCAGGATCCTTGGAAATGACACCTGTTCCACTACAAGGAGCATCAAGCAAGACACGATCGAATCCTCCAAGCACCTACAGGCAGATGTACATTTGGAATTACGCTCACAGTGGGCACTCAAGACCAAGACAAGAAGGGGAACCAGAAGACTGGGAAGGCAGAAAAGATCCCTCCTTCCTCCCTGTCCATCTTCCTGCCTTTGTATAAGATAAACACACTCCCCTGAACCTCTGCTTACCCTCCTGTGACAGGTGCCTTTAGAGAACACATCACAACAACTTTAGGTAAGCATGGTAAAGACACCCCAAAGCAGGCAGGAACATACCTTGGGGAACTGGCGTCCATCGCAGTTACTCACGACAGCATTGGTGACTCCCAGCCGATGCAAATTCCCTACCACGCTGCGCAGCCGCTCGGCATTGCTGTCGTTGGCCAAGATCATACCCGTGTTCTTCATAAGCTGAGCTGCCAGAGGGCAAAACACATCAGCAAGGGACTGCAAACCTCCCACGCTTTTGTCTGTAGGGACAGCCACCCCCTCCTTTCCTCAAGTCCAGTCCCCCTCTATTCCCCCCTTCTGTATAGACCACTGGAAACTCATCACTTTGCAGAGCATTCCTCCCAAGGCTCCAGGCTGGTACCTATGTAGCTGGTCTTGCCTCCTGGGGCACAGCACATATCCAGGATCCGTTCATTCTCTTGTGGAGCCAGAGCCATGACGGGGAGAAGACTGGAGGCTCCTTGCAACATGTAGTGTCCAGCCAGATACTCAGGGGTGGCACCTGGGCAGGGAAGGCAAAACAAAAGATGACACGTGAAAGAAAGGGAAGCAAGAGCAGGTCAGCTCAGCCCAATGACTGGAAGGGTGATCTCACCAATGGGCACAGAGGAGTCATAAATAACCAGTCCTGTTTTTGACCACTTCCCCAAGGGGTCAAGGTTCACGCCACGGTTGATTAGAGCCTGGAAGACAAGGAGAAGGGACTGAGACACCACTCTGTGTGACAGGCAGTGCAGGAGATAATCTCTGGTGCCTGCTCACCTGCGCCAGGTCCCGTCGCCGCGTCTTCAGTGTGTTGGTGCGAATAGTCACAGGGCGGGGAACCTCGTTGGCTTCCAGGAAGTTTATCAGCTGGATGAAAGAAGGGACAGAGAATACAGACAAAGATGAAGACCCAGGGAGGGAGTCAAATCCTCACCGGTCAGCAGAGCTATGGGCAGAGCAGGATCCCACCTCAGGGAGCGGGAAGATGTCCATGAGCTTTGTGAGCAGGAAGTCACTGTAGGAATAGTAGGCAGCCATGTCCCGGCGCAGCACAGCCAGGTACTCCTGCCGTGTGCGCCCTTCCTCCCGCTTCACCACGAAGTCCTGCAGCACCTCCAAGTTGCCCTTGATGCGCTGGTGAATGACGTGCAGGTCAGGCGGCTCAGCGGGTAGGAGGACCATTAAGGAATCATAAACTCATGAGAAACTTGCACAGAGGCTCTTTACAAGTACAATGAGTCGTGCAGGACTCGTGCACCACAACAGCACCAGAAAGGCTTTGCTGGAAAACACTCTCTCAGGGCTCAGAAGAGAGGGGATTCAAAGGATGGAACCAGACAAAAAAGCTCACAAAGCAGAACTACAAGGTGTTGAAAAGAATTGAGTTGGTTACTTTAGGTAAACGGAAACAAATAGGAAAAATAACCATCCAACAAAAGAAGTCTTTTAATACTGAAAATGTTACCTGTATCAGAAAGGAGACTAAAAACCAAGGGGTACAGAGGGGAATGAGAAGGGACAGGATTAAACTGTACTGGGAGGCAGGAAATTAAAATCACCAAAGTCCAGGAGCAAGCGCTTTGGATGCTGGAATTGCTGTGATCAAAGGCTCCAGGAATGGGTTACACAAACACCTGCCAAGCAAATCACAGTAGAGAAGAACAAACTACATGATAAGATATCCATATGTATTTAGGACTAGAAAGTAAATTAGGGCAGGCTCCAAGCTCCATACGGGGCATAACAGATTTCCTAACTGTGCTGTGCAGAAGCACAGCATTGTACACTATCTATTAGGACAGCGCATCTAAAAATACCTTGTCACGCACAAACCCTCTTGCTGAGCAATATGCATGATAAAGTCCAAGTGAAGCTCTTTGATTGTATCCAGGCCCTGTCCTGCTGCATGCATATGGCTTATGGGTGTCACAGATAAAAAGGATATCCTCTCTCTCAACCTCCTCATTAGTTGGCAGTTTAAACTGCTCATCTATATCTAGGTTGAGCTGCAGATCTGGGTTGTCTTTCTCCTTCTGTCCCATTTTCTGTTTGCTTGTTGACTCTGCCGCCTCTTCTTCTTCTTCTTCTTCTTCCCCCTCCTCCTCCTCCTCTTCACTGTCATCTTCACTGAGGCCTTCCCTAAGGACAAAGAATGGGACAGATGTTTTACACAAGAACAGGATCACACATTTCCCAATCACCATTCTTAACCATGAAAGGCTCTGCAACCTGGTGATGTTCTCATATCCTCACCTATCAGACTTCTGCTTCAAGGCAGCTTTTTCAATAGGCAGCAACTAAACAGAGACAAAAGATTAATGAAACAACATCCACAGTTGCCCCCTTACTTCCCAACACCTGTAAAATTTGCTTGCTCTGTTTGAAAAGGACAACAAACAAAAGCACTGAATGTTATGCTGGAATCAGCTGCTAAACTTAAAATTGTTCTTGTGAGAGGCACAAGCAAAAAGCTTTCCATGACCTCAACAAGCCCCACCAGTAAAGCCGTTCTTTTTCCTCAGGCCTGATGGGTCCTGTCAGCCAGCAACATCTCAAGTATTTATTGTGTAATTAAGGGCAAAAAGTTCCTACCTCTTCTTCTTCTGATGACGAGGCACCGTAATCATCGACCATCTCCTCACTGCTCCCATCCTCCTCCTCCTCCATCTCCCAGTTGCCCTCTTCCACCTCACCATCGCTGGATAACTCCACATGGTTTCCCTTAGACTGGATTTTCTTGGCTTTGGCTGGAGCCAGCCATTTTGAATTGCTGTCACTGAAGCCAGACCGGCCACGTGCAGTTTGTCCTGCTGCCTTTACAGCATGTTTCTCCTTCTGTGGGGACACCTGTTCTTTAACTACAGGCAGAAGAAGCAGTTAAAAGTTAGGGATTATTCCCAAAAGCAGCTGCTCTGTTTTTTTAGTTATACACAAAGGCTTTCATCCTAGGCCTGAGCTGCCTGTCCAAGAGAATGGACAGGCATCCATATCTCATTCACAAAGAAGGGCATATTCTCCCCGATTCCCCAGCGAAACCTTACAGAGATCTAACTAGACCTGCCAAATAAAACACAGTTACAAAATTCTTATGTTATTTGCTCTGACCTATTACAGTGCCCTTCCCAAATCTCTATCTATCCATCCTTCTTCCTTCCTGGGCTCCAAAGGACACAGCACAGCCTTTTAAAAACTTCAGCTGCACAACCAGCCTGCAACAACCTTGCTGTGAAAGGAGGATGAGTCAGAAAAGGATTTAGCCTTGTGGAAGAGAGACCTTTCACTAGCTCTTCAGACAGCGCTGCTGCCTGGCATGGCAACCCCCAGAAATCAGGTAGAATTCACTGTTGTTATCTATTAAAGACAATCCAAAGGAGGGCCTTGAGGATGGTGAAGGGCCTTGAGGGGAAGCTGTATGAGGAGCGGCTGAGGGCACTTAGTCTGTTCAGCCTGGAGAAGGAGAGACCTCCCTGTAGTAGAGACCTCCTTGTGACCAGAAGAGGAGGGGCAGGCACTGATCTCCGTGGTGACCAGTGACAGGACCCGAGGGAATGGCCTGGAGTTGTGTCAGGGTGGGTTTAGGTTGGATGTTATGAAAAGGCTCTTCCCCCAGAGGGTCGTCGGGCACTGGAACAGCTCCCCAGGGCAGTGATCACAGCACCGAGCCTGGCAGAGCTCAGGAAGGGTCTGGACAACACTTCCAGGGACACGGTGGGATTCTTAGGGTGGTTCTGCGCAGGGCAAGGAGTTGGAGCCGATGACCTTGATGGGCCCCTTCTAACTCAGCACATTCTATAGCTCCACGATTTAAAACCATGAAATCCCGCCCGCCCCGTGCCGTAGAAGAGGCCGCGTTGGGGGCCAGGCCGGCGGGCCGCAGGGCAGGGGCAGCGCTGCCCAGGGCCGCGGCCCGGGCCCCACTCACCTGCCGGCTGCCGCCCTGCTCCCGCTGCCGTCCCG
>VWZF01004873.1:1042681-1063482 GCA_013396755.1 Sclerurus mexicanus | reverse complement strand
GGGGGGCGGGACACGTGGGAGGTGCCGGCACCGAGGGCGGGAACGGGGACGGGCACGGCGACACCTCCACGGGGGAGTGAGGGGGGACCGGGCACGGCGACACCTCCACGGGGGAGTGAGGGGGGAAGCGGGGTGAGTAAACAGCCCAAAGGAAGGCGGCAGGGAAAGGGCTCGGGGGGTCACAGGCAGGAAGGCAGAGGTGGGGAATATCGCAAAAGCTGCTCTGAGGGAGGAGTTTGAGGGTGGACGTCAGGAAGAATTTCCTCATGGAAAGGGGTTGGTACAGAGGGGCTGCCCAGCGAGATGGTGGAATCACCATCCCTTAAGGTGTTCAAGAAACACTAGGACATGGGCCTTTGGAAGTGGAGGAGGTGGTTGGACTTAGTCAGCTTTGGAAGCCTGTTCCAAGGTGAGAGATTCTGTGGGACACGACAGGAGGAACAGGGGGATCAGTAATGGATTGCTCTGAACCTGCCCCTTGTGTAAATACTTACCCACCCCTCTAATGCTAAATAGAGACAACAAATAAAATACAAGGAAATTTTATTTCTCAGTTTTATCAATGTTTTGCTCTGGTTTTTTGTTGTTTTTTCATTGTTGTTTGCTCTTGTCTTCAAGCTGCTTATTAGTGGACAAGTCCGGTCAGTTTCTGTATTAAAAAGGATTTTGATGGAGGTAGCTTTGTCTCTGTCCTGGCTTTTGCTTGGTCTTGCCTGCACACTTGTCTCAGTAAACAAACTCAAAATAAAATTAGAAACAAAAACTGGAATTCCAGGTGGAGGCAACGAGCAACGCAACCAGGTTCTCCGTGTAACAGACATGGCGCTGGGGCCTCCAGTCACTATGTACAGAGTCCATCATACATCCATCCCCCTCTCTCCTAAACACACTCCTTGCTCCAACGGGCTGGCTGCAGAGGGAGGAGTTTCTTCTCCTCCCAGAGACCTCAGCAGCAGCTTCCATGGAGGGAAACAGCACCCAGTCAGGAATGTCAGGCAGAGGGGTAGAGTGTGAAGGGGTGGGGTAGGGGGGTCACTTCAGCTTGGCCAAAAGGTCAACAGCACTGGGCCAGGGACTCACTGCTGCTGGGCCACCTGTAGGGCGAGAGAAGAGGATCTGAGACTCAAGGGCTGGTCACCGGAGCCCAGCTGTGCCCAGAACCCCGCCCCATCCCCAGTAACTGTGCTTACTGACCAGAGAAGGTACGTACTTGTTGTGGAGGGGGCGGTGGCGGGGGCTCACTGCTGCGGTTGGCCAGGCGGCTCAGGATGTTGCGCTCGGACATCTGGAGGCGCACTGCCACGGGTGGGATACGGGCAATGGTGGCAGGCAAGCGAGTCACGTCTGCCTTCATGTCACTCAAAAGCTCCTCCAGCTGCTTCAGAACTAGAAGAGAAAGGGACATCTGTTCCGAGAGAAAAGGGACACCCCAGAGGGAGAAAAGAGAGGGGAGAGCAATGCCAAGCACCCACCCACGCTTGTTTATCGTCACACCGCATTACCTTTGTGCAGCACAGCATTAGCCGGTTTATTCCCAGCCATTGACTCCTTGGATAGGTGCTGGTGGCTCTCAGCCAGGCATTCCACCTCTGCGAAACGTGTATTCAGAGCCATAGATGGGTGAGATGGGTCTTCAGACATGTTCAGATAGGCAGCTCGCCGCAGCTGCTCCTCGATGACCAGCGCCTGCTCCAGGAGCTGCAAGGGTGGGGGCAGGAATTAGTCTTTCAGCACCTCTCTGAACGGGAGCCTGCTTGCACCCCGTCTCTTCTACTCCAGTTCTCCACCCTCTCGTGAGATTCTGCAGCTGAACCTCCTTTCACCAGCCTCTTACTGAGCAGCCCAAAACAATATAGGCTTCATGAAGGTAAGACAGATACATAAGAAAACCAGGCTATGTCAGGTTTAATAAAAGGCTACTACAGATCCTCTAGGATTCTCATGCTGCCTCAGATTCTTTTTACGGATCAAGTTGCTTGCCATTTTAGTCTTCCTTTGAGGCAAAGAGGATGGAGATTTCTCACTGAACCCAAGTGAGAAGTAGCCCATGCTATTTTTACAGGAGGAGTCCAAAATCTTGTAAGCATTGGGAGAAATCAACTGGAATCTGTCAGTGCAGAACCGCTCACCCAAACTATATTGAATTTGCCTGAAGACTGACACCTACGTGGCCTTTATTTGGATTGGTCTTCAATTACTCCCACAACTAAGCTGTGTTCACTCCTGAAGATAGAGACTGAAGGCAAACCTTTCACCAATCCATACAGTTCTGCTTAGGCACATGGAGTGGGTTGTAGCAGACCAAGCAGAAGCTGTGATGGAAACAGCCACTTGAACCTCAAGCCTCCTGAATACCAGTTGTTCAATAAACATTCGGATAGAGAGCAGTGAACCAAGCTCCCCAGTACCATTTCCTGAGAAAAGGGAGCTACTACATGATTCAAGATGTATTGCTTCATTTCTTTATTTCCCCTAAAATGAAAGGCACTGTAGAAACCTTTTACTTTCTTAGTAGAAACTGAGAACTGCAAGCTCTTGTTGTTAGAGGTCCAGCCAGTTATCACACTGAAGACAAATTCTTACCTTAAATCTCCTTGCCAAGAACTTATTCTTTATTTCCAGGAAGTTACCCCTGTTCATCTCACCCTTGAAGGGTTCATTGAGGATGGCGTAACGTGGATCATTCTGGATATCCTGCCAACGGGCATAGCCATGACTGAGATGAGATGAGCTCAGGCAAACAAAGGCAGTGAGAACAAGGGAATACACAGCCCAGGCAGTACTGCTCTACCGAGGGGGTGGGGAAAGGGGGCGCAGAGGGGAAGAACAGGAGCCAAGGAAAAGGAATGAGAACTATGTCCTGCTAAGTCTTAACTGTGTTGGCAGGAAGCTCCTCCTCCCACCATCACTTTCACTCTTGTGAAAGAGGATAAAGCACAATCATTTAACCTACTCCTGTCAGACCTAGGACTGTCACCTTCACTGTAACAAATTATGTACAAGGTGGGAAAATGGGTCCCTCATGGCAAGGATACTTGATAATCCCAGCAAGGAGCCAGTAGTCATGACGCCGATGCCAGATCTCATAGGTCTTCTTTGTGACAGTTGCAGCCCGCTCTTCATTCTGCCAGAGGGAGTGTAGTTCTGGAAAGGCAAGAGACAGCAGAACAGTTGGAAGTTGTGTCACAAACATAAGCAGGGGCATAGAAACAAATTCAAGCCGATACAGATCTCATACCAGTGAAACCACCATCTGCTATGTTGAACATGAAGCGCTGCTTTACTGCCTTCTTGTGCCTTTCATCTACTGACTCTTTCAGCATCTCTCCATTCTGCAGCATCACCACATCTCTCTTATCATCATCCTTTTTCTCATCTGTACGCACAGGAATTTATTAGAAAAACAAGATACCACACAAGTTGGACCCACAAGGAATTCTTGCAGGAGAGAGGTTAAGGGAGAGAAGGGAATTATCATGCCTCACCTTTCTCATCCAGAGTGATTATAGGAGGTTCAGATGGATTCTCAATAGGTGCTCTGTCTTCCACCTTCTCCACATCAGCTGCAGGAGAGAAGGGGAACATGAGATGTAGAGGAATATATAGCAAGTCCACAGTTTTGTTCTTCAACCAGAGAAACCCAATAGTGTTCTGTAACTCCCCACTGATATTCTACATTCAGGCCTGGTTTTCTAGCGTGAGGTGCTTTATACCTTTGCTTTCTACTTCCATTGGTTCATCTGGTCTTTCCTTCACTTCCGGTTCCTCTACTTTTTTTTCATCTGCTTCTGTGGGGTTTGCTGGGGATTTTGCTTCCTGTGGTGGTGTCTCCACAGGCTGAGCACACTGCTGAGGACAGCAATCAGTGAGAAGTGAGGTAAAGCAGTGCACAGAAATAGAAGATAATCACAGCAGTTTGGAAAGTAAGGATGCACAAAACTGTCAGACCAATTTTTAGGACCTGAGAGTTACCTTTAAATATCACTCCAAGAATTCATCTCTGTCTTACCAGCTGAACAACAAAGAGAGGTCAGAAGCAGAGAAATTTGCAAGACAGACTGTAAGGTAAACAAGCCATTCAAGACTCACCTCCATAGGGACCTCTGTTTCAGTAGCAGAGGCATTGAGCTCTTTCTCTGGTTCAGATGGCTCTCCTTGCTCCTTAGCACTGGCTCCTTCTTCTACTTTTACTCCTTCTTCTGTGAATTCCCCACCCCAGAGCAGCACAGCAGACAAAAGAAGAGAAGCCATCTGTAAGCTCTTCCCCTCCCTGTTACCAAGCACACATCTCCTTTGCTCCCAAAGATTAGGCCCACCAAAATGGAACCAACACCACTCAACATGACCACCTCCACCCCTTTCTCTGCTCACTACAGATGCTGGACTTTTCACTGATGTCAGCTTACCCAAGGAAAGCTAGTGTCCTCTCTTGCCTTTAAGGGTTTGCACATGTCTTTGGCAGCCCTCCTAACACGAGAGCAAGTTGATCTACGTCCACCCCCAGGCCCCACCACCACAGTTCCGGTGAGGGGAACAGTCAGGATGAGGTCAGGACGCAGGATTGTACAAGGGGGGAGCCCTCACCAGGTGGAGGAACAGGGGCAGGTGTATTCGGCTGTGTATCCCCTGGTGTTGAAGGAGTTGGAGTTTTTGGAGAGGGTGAGCTTGGCTGTGAAAGCTTCTTGTTCTCCTCTATCTCTGCCAGTTCTGGCATACTCCAGCGGCCATTCACATGCTCAAATTCCTGCACCTGCATGAAAGGGAGAGAAAGACCTATCATTGGAGGATTTGAGCTCATCCTCAAACCAGCAGAGGTAGATCACTCAGCACACAATAAAAACAGGTGTGGAAGGAGAGGTATCCCCCTAGCTCAGGACCCCAGTGACTACAGTTGTATGGACAGCAAAGGCCACATTGCTCTGCCAGGCACCTACCTTTTTGCGTATAAGTGACATGACCCCAATGCGAGTAAGGACGTGCTGTCGAGAAAGACCTTCCCGTGGGACCCCATCTGCAAAGGTCTCTGCACCATCAGCTCCAGGTTCACATAAATGGCGCATGAACAGCGACACATAGGCCCTGCAGCAATTGAGAGACAAGCAATTAGTCCATAAATCAAGTTAGCTGGAGACATGCATTATTAGACACCTTCCAGTACATAAGGCAGATTACTCCAGGACTCTTAAAGCATAGTAACAAGTTCTGGGGCTCCAGGCTCCTTCAAGGGAGAATTTCCTGACAGAATCATTATATACATGAAGAACACACAGCTGACCTAAGAGTCTTGAACCAGAAACAACCAAAAGCCCAAGGAAAGACTCAGGGAGAGTATTCATTACATGCTTGTATGGCCATGCTACCCCTCTAGAAGCATTTGCTTTTGGTGACCAATGAGTTCAAGTAAGAGAGCTGGGAATAAACCCCTTGTCTCTCCCAGCTTATACTTCGTTCACCCACACAGAATCAACTACCACATTAAGGAAGTGTAGTCTCTAAGGCCCCACTCTGATTCTTCCCTAAAGGGATTAGTTACTGCCCATCTTCCATTCCTGCCTAATGCAGACTCACTTGAACTCTTTTTCTGACTTGCCACGGAGGTCCCGAACAAGCCATTGAGTGGTGAAGGCATCCTGAGGTGGCATTCCATAGCGCATGATGGCATTGAGGAAGGCTTTCCGCTGGCGAGCATTGAAACCCAAAACCTGGAATGCAGGAGGAGACAGGCAGACATGGCAAGAGCCACACAGAAGCAGCTAGGATGCAAATGCCTATCCTGGTACTACCTACCTCGATGTTCCCTCCCACACGGGCAAGTAAGGGAGGCAGAGGCTTATCCTTATCATTTCTCAGGCCCTTGCGGCTAGGCCGACGAGCTGCTGAAGAGAGAAATGCTGCTAAGGAGGAGAGACAATGCACAGCACGTTGTTGTGTGAATATTTCCCTGGCAGGATGGCACCACAAAGTGTGTAAATCTCCCAAATTGAGTCTCAGCTGTTTCCACACTCAGAGAAAATGATGCAGGAACTCTGCTTTCACCAGAACTTACCTTCAGACCTCTCATCAAAGTCCTCGTCTCCTTCTTCAGAAGCAACTGAATAATCTGACTGATTATCTGACTGGTCATCCTGCCAGTCTGAAAGAAAAACAGCACGTGAGCCTGAGACGCTACTCCGTTACTTCCCAGCAAGATATACTTACACCCATTTTTCCCTCAGGGTCCTGTGGATTTGTACCTCTATCCTCCTGAGAGCCATCGTTGTAGTTAACTTGCTTGCGGATACGTTTGCCCTTGCCCAAATTCCTGGCCAGATCTTCCTGTTGTTGTTCATAGTGGTGACGCAGCAGTTTCTCCCAGTAATCAGGATCCACCGACTCCTCCTGCTTAATGATCTCCCGTTCAACCTCCTCTTCCTCCTGCCAGAGAGGTAACAAATTCAAGGCCCTATGTTCCAAGTCCCAACCTGTCATAGCAGATGTATGCCTGCTTGCCCTTAAAAGGATCAGAGCTCGATTTACTCAATTGACCCTCCACCATTCTGCAGAACATACTAGCTGACATCCATCTCACACTTACCCCCATCTCCTCCTCACGAACCACATACTGGGCCACCTTGAAGGAGCTGAGATACTCATTCATGCCCTGAAGTTCTGTATCTTCTGTTTCATCCTGGTTCCGATCCAACAGACGCTCAATTGCTTTGTCATCATAGTGGATGACACTGCTGTCCTCGCCTTCTTTGTTATCCCCTGAAGGAAGAGCACAGGCACAGTTGCTGTGTGGATCTCGAGGGACTAGGAAAGGGAATGCCATTCTAGAACCTCTCTCTTGAACTATAATCAGCACTGTGTCTACAGTCTCTCACTACGTAAGGAGCCAGATCTGCCCACCCCCTTCAGTTCTACTCCCAGGCACTCACCCCCCTCAGTAGCCTCATCCTTGAAGAGCTCTTCAGTGCCAAACTTGAGAATGTCATCAAGTTCTTGTTTGGACATGGAGCCTGTCTTGGAGCCCAACCCTGGTCTCACTACCAGATGAGTTAGCATCATTTTCTTCTTAGCCACCTGAGTGATACGCTCCTCCACTGAGGCCCTCGTCACAAAGCGGTATATCATCACTTTCTTGTTCTGTCCAATTCTGTGTGCACGACTGAAGGCCTAGAAAAGAGATGTGCTCAAAACAATCTAGAGCTACACAGGTAGTAGTCTGATACACCCCGCCTACCTCCACAAGCTTCCCAGTTGCCTTCATGCTGGATCTTAACATCAGAGAAGGCTGTGCCCTGGAAGAACCCTCCACTATTTCACTTCCCATCTCTACCCATCCTCACTGCTCTAATTTTGCATATTCTCACATCCCCTCGTTCCTCTCTTCCTCAGGATTATTCCACAGTGAGTGGTCGCATTCAGACTCACCTGGATATCATTGTGAGGGTTCCAGTCTGAATCGTAGATAATCACAGTGTCTGCTGTGGCCAAGTTAATACCGAGACCCCCAGCTCGAGTTGAAAGCAAAAAGCAGAACTGCTGAGCTCCAGGAGCTTAGATAAAAGAAGAGAACAAAACTAATCAAGGGCGACTGCCATACTCAAACAAGGATTTGTATCTGATCCACATCACCTGGCAAGGAATCACTACTAATTTAAGATTCCAGGAAAGCAATGGAAAGCTTGGGCCACAACAATCCCATGTTGACCATTATGTACGTACAAGGCAACAGTTCTCATTTTACAGAAAAAATAGGAGACACCATACCATTGAAGCGATCAATAGCTTCTTGACGCATGTTTCCTGTGATTCCTCCATCAATACGCTCATATTTGTACCCTTCGTGTTCCAAAAAATCTTCTAGAAGGTCCAACATTTTAGTCATCTACATGCCAGAGAAATGCCACCACAAAAGAGTGAGGAACAAGGGCATACCAGATCAATAGACTTCTTTCTCAGAGAAAGAATTCCCAGCCTTAAGGTTATTCCCAGTATACCTGAGAGAATATAAGCACCCTGTGACCTCCTTCCTTCAGGTTCTTTAACATCTTCTGGAGCAGCAACAGCTTTCCAGAGGCTCGAATAAGCGCGCTACCATCATACATGCCATTTGGCATTTTTGGAGCTTCCTGAGAAGAGAGAGAGAAAGAAGGGAGTAAGGGGCAAGCTTGAAGGGATGTAACTTGGCCTTAATCCCTAGCTGCATTCATCACATGCTGGGTCACACCTGTTCATTTACCTTGGCACAACCACAAGATAATACACTGCTTGTATGAAACATCAGTGCTACCCTGCGCTTCTCCTCTTGCAATTTGTCTCCTATATACTCTCCTCTTTCTTACTGACAGTCCCTACTCTTCACCACTTTGCATAAGTCACAGGATAGCTCCTCCCTGTCATACATATATGCTGGAAAAGGCCTTCCAGCATGTTGGGTCTAAATACAGACAGATGAAGAAACCATGGAATCAAAAAGAGAGGAATGGGAACCCCTCCATGCTTCAAGTAGGGAAGTAACTGGCTCCCTGATAACAGCCAGCAGGGAATTTGCTTATACAGAATAAGTGATTGGACATACCATAGCAGCCACAGGAAAGAGGTAGGGGTGGTTACAGCACTTCTTCAGATCCATAACAACATTGAGCAACGAGACCTGGTTACCACCACCCCGTGCATTCAGTGCCTCAAAGTTTCTTGTCAAAATGTATTTATAGTATTTTCTGGAACAAAAAAGAAGTTATAACTCAGATACCCTTCATGAGAATGACTAACATACTCTTCTCTTGCTAAATTCTGCACAGCTTGTGGCACTACCTGCCAAGCTACCTAGGCTCTGCCAGAGGCATTTGCTATTTCTTTATCCCTTACATCGGAGCACAGGGTTAGTCCTTCCTCTGCTACAGTGGGAGCAAGAAATATTCCTCCCATCCACTGTGCAGAGAGCCCTATGGTGAGGATAAGGCTGTTTCAGCATTCTCTTTGAAACTCTCTGCAGAACAGAGAAACAGCAGCTCAACAGCAGCTGCTCTCTTCATCCTCACACTCACTTCTGCATGGGGCTCAGCTCCACTCTGACAATGAGTTCAGTCTTAGATGGCATATTCTTGAAAACATCAGCCTTGAGACGCCTCAGCATATGTGGGCCCAGCATGTCATGCAGCTTCTTGATCTGATCTTCCTTGGCAATATCTGCAAACTCTTCTAGGAAGCCCTCCAAGTTACTGCAGAAAAACAGACACTCAGCAAACGCCACAAAGGAAAAAGAGAAAAAGAGCAAGGAAGGGGATAAGAGTGACAAGACAGGCAGGCTGACTTGCACTGCAAGACATACTGGAATCTCTCAGGTGTCAGGAAGTTCAGCAGGTGGAACAGTTCTTCCAGGTTATTCTGCAGGGGAGTTCCTGTAAGAAGCAGCTTGTGCTGGAGGGAGTAACCATTCAGCACACGGAAGAACTGGAAAGTAGACAGCAGGGAAAAAACGGTGAGACAATGAAACAAACCAAAACACAAACATGTCAAAGGCTTATTAAGTCATCGGGCTACAAAAAAAAATTCTCCCAGGAAAAAAGTTGACACCAAGCTAGGGTTCAATTTAGATCACATCAGCTGTTTGGACAAGACCTCCAAGTAGTTCACGTTCCAGTCAGGGTCACTAGACTGATCTCATTTGGATCTTTGTTGTGCATACCTAAAACATGACTGCAGCAACCCCTACAAGCTGGTTGGTTTCTTTTGCTCTGACAAGTTATAATCTCTTCCAGATCACCAATCATTTCTAGACTGCTATACTACATACTTTTTCCTGCTGAATTAGTGTTCCACATTCATACAACTACTCTGCCTTGAGAATTCTAGAAATAGCTAAGTCATTCTTCCTATTCATATCAATCCTGGCAATGTTCCAGAGCTCTGAACAGGCAGAGGAGAAAGAGAGCTAAGAGTTTGCCAGTGTGTCTTAAAGGTAATTTGTGCTGCTTTTCATAACAGTGAAGTAATTCCAGACAGATGCAGTGAGCAGTTAAAGTACTGCACTGAAAAGCACAAGTATGCCATGTTCAGCAGCACAAATTGACAATAAAGCAGTATTTTATTTAAAAACTTGGCTATTTCTTTGTGTATCTTACACTTAATGTGATACAATGTCAAACAATGAATAGAGCTTGTACTAGGTGGCAAACAAAAAACAAAGCAGAAAAACCCACCAGCAGTTATGTTTTGGTTATTGCACCAGAAGAATCCTTCTAGTGGCCTCCATGGGGACTTACAATTCTACACAGTTATAGTTAAAAACATTCTCATTTTGGAATCAAATGTGCAAGTTATGATCACATCTGCAAAACTTTAGTAGATAACCTCAACCTGTGCAGAAGTATCTGAACTGTCTTGCAACCAAACACCTTTAAGTTGTCCTTGCAGGACAGGAAACTGCTCTAGAAAAAGGTAGATTTAATGGTTCTGGGTGGATAACCAATAGCGTCAGTGTAACCTTGAGCCTTTACATTCTCTTTCAATTAATGAATATTAATAGTAAGCATTCATTCCTGCTTCTAATAGTTTCAATGCTAAGCGTAGAATGGCATCCAGTCTCAGTGCCTACAATAAAAAAAGAACTAGAAACTGAACTGCAAGCACAGCTGTGATGTCTTGGGAAGATGCCTCATGCCAAGATCCAAAAAGCTAAAGCCACTTAAATGAAAAAAACAGAGAGAAATCAAGCAGCAATTGTGTCTTACACAGTCTCCAAGAACCTCTAAAACCAGATTTGCAGTAACAATTGTTTTTAGCATACTGAGCACTGGAACCCAGCTGAAGACATCCAAATCAGTAATAGGCACAAAGGGCTGGAGAGGGGCTGGATTAAGGAAGTACAGCCAAGTCTACTCAATTCAAACAAGCTCAGTTAAGGTGTAGCTTTGTGTAAAAGCAGCTATACGGCTTTCAGCACCTACCCAGGCATTTTTGAACACCTCTGCCCACCTCTTCCATTTCTATAGCATCTAATTAGTTCTGCTTCAAACCTAGATGAATGCAGAGAGCAAGCCTACTCTGAAAGCAGAGTAATTGTGCTCATGAAGCTTGTTTTATGCTCAGCATGGTAAACCTTTCAGAATAGAAGTGTTGCAGATATATGATCTGCTTTCAGAGAAGCCAGTATGTATTTGAGAACAACCACCACATCCAGGCTTTTGTCTTCTGGTCTACACCAATTCCCATTCACCTGGATAGAAAGCTGTTTTAACCAGTGATCTGTATAAAGTTGTTGCCAATGATGATTGATCTCTGAATGAAGGCTGGTAATTTCTTTTCAATAACACATCAAAATACTGAACAAATGACTTAGAGTTGTCAGATAAACTTATGAGCTTTGAAAGAAGCTACTGAATCTTGTGGACACTCTGCCCATTCCCCCTCCTGCAACATATGCCATGCCTATGAACAACCCATGCTTCTCTGTACCTTAGACTGATTGTTCTTCAGTCTGTGAGCTTCATCCACAATGAGACAGGCCCAGTCAATAGAGCCCAGTATGGCCATATCAATTGTGATCAGTTCATAGGAGGTGAGAAGCACATGGAACTTTACAGCAGCCTCCTTCTGCAAAGGGAAAGGATGAACATGTAACGGGATAGAGGAATGCTCTATTGCAAAGTAGATGCACTGTTTCTCCATCAAGTTATCTTGATGAGCCCTGGTCAAACAGCACATCAAAAACTTTTCGTGCCCACAGTTTCCTGTCACAAGATTCAAAATGCTGCCCAAACCACTTTCACCTTTTAATTCCCCATTACTCTCAACACATGTAAGGCTCCGCAACCCCCTTGGTACCTGCTACTTTTGGACAGTTGTCAAATACTCTAACAGAGATGTTTAACAACTAAGCAGTGAGTAGAGGTACGTTAAGGAAATGAGATTCAGAGAAGAGTTGCTCATCAAAAAGCTAAGACTTAAAAAGAGAAATAGTTTACCATGGAATTTTAAATTACTGTTAGTATTTAATGTAGTTCAATTTCAAGGGAAGGAAAGGAGTTCTATCTACCTCTGCCAGTGAAAATGCTTTAACTTCCACCTTGATTTTACTATGAAGACTACAGTACCACAAAAACTAGGCACCTCTATCAGGTTCCCTCTTGTCTGGACAGAATGCAATTTCCCAGATGTCTGAGCATGGCCTCACTGTCAGCCAGTTCCTCAGATTAAAAAGTTTACACTTTTTAAAGTGTATTTGTCTTTTACATACAACAGCAATTCTGACATCAACTTATATCTGTAGAAAGGATGCGCAACTTCACAGGTTAAGTAGAAAAGACAGAGGGACTTGCCTATGGTCAGTATCACCTTAGTCAACTCTCTTTTTTCAGCACTGAATTAGTTCAGACTAGTAGGAGTGTCTAAGCAGTCTACAGCAGGAGTCTAAACGCCCACTTGTCATCAATTTGCAGTTATTTCCCCTTGGAAACTAAAAGCATAATCAGTTCCCAGGGACATCAGAGTATCTGAATCTTAGCTGCTGAAAGCCAGTCAAGTGCATCTCTCAATTCAGGCTTGTGATACAGTGGAGTTCTGTACCTTCATTCTGGATGCTTTTTTGCCTCCACGTATGGCATTATCCTCAAAAGTGAACTCATTCTCACGGATGATGGCCCGGCTGTCTTTGTCTCCAACGTAGGTCACTACATACATATCTGGGGCCCACATCTCAAATTCTCGTTCCCAGTTGATGATTGTGGATAGCGGAGCACTCACCAAGAAGGGACCCTTTGAGTGACCCTACAAATAGAGTCAGTAAAAACATTAGATAACTGCACTCACTAATACAGGCATAATCTCCCTGAGTAGTGAAGTCCCAGCTCTCACCTCTTTGTACAAGGAATACAGGAACACAGCTGTCTGCACCGTCTTTCCCAGACCCATTTCATCAGCCAAGATTGTATCTGTGCCCTGCGCCCAAGAGAAGCGCAGCCAGTTCAGTCCTTCCAGTTGGTAGGGATGCAAGGTCCCCCCTGTTACATCGAGGTACTCTGGTTGCCGGTCGTATTTCACTGTTGGCTGCAGTGGAAAGAAAGAAGAGTTGAAATCCTTTACTTTAGCTAGATAGCTACCAAGAGTCCTTTCTCAGTTACCCATATATTCACTAGTAATGACAACAACTACCACCAAACCTAATTCTCAAAGGGCCAGAAGGTATCCACCAAGAAGCCTTTTTTTTTCAAACCCTTTCACCAAGAGCTAGAGAGTCTCACCCAGTGGGCAAGGTGGACCTTTGTCTGAAAGCTTCATAAGTCACTTGTTCATTGTGCCACAAAGGAACTCTAAACCATACACTGTATACTCTTCAGTTTCCTATTTACCTGCTGACACCCCAAAATAAGCAGCTCTATCAAATGGCTCCTAAGCAATAAACAGTAACTTACATCTACAGTGGGAGTCTCAGGGGGCCTTTCCAGTTTCCTCATCTTCACCTTCTTTAATTTCTTACCAGGCCTGCCCTCTTCACCTCGCATCAGCTCCCTATGCAGAGACAGTCCCAAGAAAGTGTTTAATGGCTTCTTGTTAACAGATCAACAGAAAACTATCGCAAAGAATAGGAGGGCAATCATTCAAGAGGCTCAACAGTACAGGGCTGGAACCTTCATGAACTGGTGGAGAGGCACAAGGTTCCTGCCCAAAGGCATAAGGAGTCAGTGACAAGAAGATGCTTCTTGGCCATCACCATATATTAATCCAGATAGGGCTGACATACTCCAGTATTTTCTCATGAGGAAAGGTGGAGGAACACAACCTCTAGACACTCCTCCTACCTGTGATTCCAGTAGGCTTGCTTGTAGAGGTCATAATCTTGAATATCCACATCTTCACTTTCCCAGGATGCTTGGTCATAGGGTAGGTCTCTCCATTTAATCAAATAGTGGACATTCCCCTTCTTATCCACACTGTGGAAGAAACCAGTAAGTCTTTAGTGCAGTGAAATGGCAGTATTCACCCAAACTACTCAAACGGAAGAGAAGGGAAGGAGGTATTAGAGAAGAAACAGAACCATATTCGTCATACCAACAAAAGAACTCCCACTGTTTCTCCCAGTCATACTGCAGTTTAGCTCATTACTCTTCCTTAGCCCTGCTTAAAGTCTTTGTTGAAAATCCTCTTCGTTACCCTCGCCTACCTATGATTAAGGATCCTGTGGATCATCATCCACTCTGGCTTGATCCCGTATCGATAGAAGCGCTCCTCCATCTCAGCGTATTTGGGGTCCTTGTTTTTTCTCTTTCGGCTTTTCTCTTCTTCCCCTCCAAAGTCCCCTGAGGGTGGCTCATCCATATCATTTTTGCGTTGGTAGTTACGAAACATGACCTGGCAGTGCAGCTCCAGCTAGAGTCAGGACACAAGCAGTTAGCAGGTGTTTTACCCTCAGCTATCCATACTTATGACATGGTTAGAGTCCTCCACTCACCTGCAACTCTGACACCCAGGAGCAGTGCCAGTAGGACATGCCCTGCCATTTGACAAAGAACTGCCTTTCAGGCCGACCCTCCAGGGGCTTAGGGGGTGGAGCATTAGGGTCTGCATCAGGTGGACGTGGTGGTGCGGGGCCAACTGGGGGCTGACCCCATTTCCAGATCAAGATCTTCTGCACCTTTCCTTTCAAAGCTGGGCACTGGAAAGTTAAACAGAGCTTGCTGCATCAGAGTGTATGTACTTTAACACAGAAGCACTGAGAAGCAGCAACAGAGACTCACTTTTATATCTTTACTATGCAGATGGAATTTGCTAGGCTTGATGTGCCCAGTAGTCTGTCCAACCACAACTTCATTGAAAGTTTGTGCCTAAAATATTTTGCTGTAGAACTAAGGGTCCAGTATAGGGATATGTCCTGAAACAGCTTTTTTGTTCATCATCTTTTAAGTCCTTATCACCTAATGAAAGCAACTAATGCCATTTATATTGATTATTTCAAAAACTTTCTAGAAAAGCGTGATATTTCTCATCTACTAAGAAAGGGCACTAGAGAGCTTACAGTGCAAAATAAAAAACCAGGCTGTCTCAGAATCAGTTTAAAATACTTTCAGCACTGAATTTCCTTGCACTTGTTCTTCTGCTTCTACACAGATATAAGAGCCAAGAAAAGTGAGCCTTGGCATCCTGGACTAAAAATTGCCCAACTACCCTGCACATGGGCAAACCTCATGAGATCCAAAGGCTGTGACATGGTCCTTCTCACTGTCTGGAGAAAGCAGCCAATCAACAAGGCCCAATACAGCCACAAAAATCCAGGCCTTTATGTTTTATGACAAAAGTATCAGAGGAGATAAGAAGGACCAAACACTTCCAGGAAAATATGGATCCAAAGCGATTAGAACAATAAACTCTTACAGCAGTAGGAGAATGATACTAGCAGTAACTCACAGTGCAGCGAGGACACAGCCACTCTCCATTGGGAATCTCAGGCAATGGAGGATTCAGACAGTGGATGTGATAGGATGAAGGACAGGCATCACAGCACAGCAGCTCTCCTCCATCCTTGCAGACTCTGCAGAATTCCATATGGTGGTCATCCTCTTCCTCAGCATCCCCCACTACATCCTCCAGGATTTCTTCACCTTCAGAGTTATCCTCCTTTGCTTCCCACTGAATGCCCTCTTTTTCCTACAGAAGAGGGAAATCAGAAAAATAAAGTCACATATTTGCGATTATTTTATTATCACAGAAGAGCAGCCCCAAGTTACTTGACATCTCCTCTACCCACAACCTCTTGCACTGTTTGGGGAATTCAGTACTCACACAGTGTGGGCAGCTCCATTTGCCCTCTGGAGCTTTCTCCATATCTGGGTCCAGGCAAACCATGTGGTAGGCACGAGGGCAGGTATCACACAGTATAATTTCTCCTCCCTGCTGGCACACCTCACAGTAGTCCTGGTGATCAGTCTCATAGCCATCCACAGCCACTGTGGAGTCTTCCTCACCTGCAGAGGGTAGTGAGGAGTTAAAGTATTACAGGGCACAGGGATAGGCTTCCTACAGCAAGGGTACTCTCCCAACAGCCTACACCGCAATACAGAGATCCAGAATCCAAAACACCTGTGTACTGTTTAATATCCAAACTCTACACAGACCTCCCTCTAATCTTTCCACACACTTAGCTGTGCTTCCGTCTCCAACTGTCAACAAGTATCAATACCTTTCTTTTTCTTTTTCCCAGCTTTGAGTTTTTTGCGACTGCGGCTACTACGGCTTGTAGATCCGTCTGAAACAGAGTAGCTGTTGATGCTGGCATCATCAAAGTCTGACTCCACATCCAGATCATCATCTTCACTCTGGAGTAGGTAAGAGAAAAGCTATGTTACTCAGACACACGTGCTGGGGGGCAGCAGCACATCATCACCTCCTCCTCAGAAAGTCAGGGAAGGAGCATCACTTACTGATGATCTTTTACGCTTGGAACCAAATCCTCCGAGCTTGATTTTCAGAGGTGCCACCTTCTTTGTTTTGGGTTTCTTCATATCAGGAATGCGAGGACTGGCCTTTGGCTTCCGCCGGGCATTGGGTCCTGGGAACACAGGAGACAGAGTCAGAGGGGCTACTGCCTTGACACCACTTATGCTCTATCATCCCGCCAAGACTCTTCATCTCACCTTTGCCCTCCTTTGTCTTGGCTTTCCTGAGTGGCACATCTACAGGGGGCTGTGGCAGGACAGCATCCACATTTGTCACCATGCTCTCCACTACTGCAACAGCTGCAGCTGCAGCAGCTGCCACAGATGCACCTGAACTTCCCTTGAAGGGGTTGTTTGTGCTAAACTCCCTCCATTTGGCTCCCAGTACCATCATCATCTTCGACACCGCTATTTTTGGGTTCTTGGCTGCGATAAGTGGCCTGTGTAAAGTTAAGGAAGGCAAGAAGGAAGAGTTACTGAACCACTCCAAAATCTAGATTATTCCTCCCCACTGCGACCCCCATCAGCACCTCTATCCCAAAATACTTTCCTTTCTAATCTCTGATCTCAACAGCCAATGAGTCTCTCGACTCCCATCCTTCACTCTATGTGGAGGATGCAAATGCTCAGGTACTTGGAAAAAGAAATAGAACTTAGCATAGAAGGGAATAAAGGTGACTGGAAGTGAGGACTTGCATCATCTCAATGACTGAAAAAAAGGAAGTTGGGGATCAATTATTTTACTGTTGCTTCAGTTTTTGCTCTAGGTATGACACTAGTGACTCTAATATGCATTTAGGTTCCAAAATCAAAGAATTTAGTTTTTGTCCCATCTCTTTTTTTGTTTCAGAGTCCTTTCCAGTGTAAGCTTGCAGCTCACCTGACAAACTGGCTGAAAGCTTTGTAGTTGGTGAGTGTGCGGTAATCCTCCTCTGTGAAGATGTGATCAATATCCTCCATGCCCCAATCTTCCAGGAGCTGAGCAGATGACTTTGGCTCCTATGAAGAGAGAGTAAAAGCTCTGGCTCTGCTCCAGGAAAGAGCAGAACTTCCACACATCTTACACATTCCACAGATGACCCAGACAATTCTCTTCCCCCCACATCCACTTATCACCACAGGACACAACCTCAACAGAAGATAGCAAAGGTGGGAAAAATCTTTGGATTCAATGTAAATTCCACATGTGTTTAAAGGAGAAGACAGAAAGGAATGCAGGGTGGGAAAAAGGTCAAGTCAAACAGGTCTAGTGGAGAAAGAAGAGCCTAAACAGCCCAAACTCCCTGTGCCATCACAAATGGAGAGCACAATTATCCCCCAAATCAGACACACAGGAATGAGGAGCAAGCAGTCAGTCAGCAGGGTAGCTTCTCACCTTTGAGTCATCATCTTCTTCCTCTTCTTCCTCCTCCTCCTTGCGCTTGGCTTTGTTTTTCTTTTCCTTCTTGGGTCCTAATTTCTTCTTTTTCTTCTTCCCAGGGGTATAATCACTGCCCTCACTGTCAGAGCGCAGAACCTCCTCTTCTTCCTCCACAAACTCATTCCCCTCACCAGAGCTGTCCCCCAGCTGGGGAGGGAGAGGGAAGACCAGGCAGATATGAGAAAACACCCTGGATAAGCACTAAACATCACTGTCTCCCGACACTCTACAGGATTCATACAAAAGACTGCTGCCATAGACCAACAACAACAGTAAGCACCCTCACCCATATATCCATATTTCAGAGCATGACCCTAGGCATCCTTTTCCTTACCTCCTTCTTCTGACGCTTGCTGAGCTTGGGCACTTTGGGCTCCTTTAATTTCTTGGGCTTCTTCTTCTTTTTGATTTTGGGGGTGTCAGCCTCTGACAGAAGTTCTTCTTCTGGCTCTTCTTCAGGTTCTGCACATGAAGAAGCAACATGTCTCGTTCAAACCCCATCTGTGCACTATAGTACAGCTCACTTCACAGAGATCAACTTATCTGTTTCTTGCTACATACTTACACACAGAAGTGGTTACAACTCTTACTGTTCACAACACATACTTCAAAATTGTATCCTAAGGGAACACTGAATACGGTTTTCCCCCTCCCAGCACCACCTATTTACACAATATTGCTTCTTCAAGAAAAATTACACTTAGAACCTGGAGACAAGAAGTTTGCCATAATCCAACAAGAAAAGGAAAGAGCATAAAACAGCCAGCCACATCTAAAGGGGGCAAAACAGTAGACACAGTAAATGCATTTGAGAACCTGACTAGGATACTATTTCAGTTCACTAGCCTCCAAGAAACAATCTAGCCTCTTCAGCAGTACAGAGCATCCTACAGCTGCATGCAAAATACAGTCCGGTAAGCCACCACTTCTCCTTCTCCACAGGAAAGTTGTTACTCAGCAACTCTATTCTGATCCAGATTTGACAGAACCTTCCCCCAGCTCCAAGAGCTAGCAAGCTCACTGCCTGGCCAGAAGAACACATGCCAGTTCCCCACCACCACTGCACACTCCCATCTGTGTGCCCTCCTTCCCTGGCTACTCCCAGCCCGAGGGGCACGGGCAGCCAGACAGCCCTTCCCTTTGTGGCAGCAGGCTGCAGGAGCTGCGCGGCCACCCGCCCTCCCCTGCCGCCCCGCCCACCGCACACAGCCAGAGTCACTCCTTCTCCCTCCAAGGGAAAATGGCCTCCTGACCACCGGAGCTGGGCAGGATGGAGGAAGACACAGGTCAGAGCAGTTACCACAGCCTGGGGTGAAACAGCAGAGATCGAGCTCTCAGAGCCTGAGGTTCCACGCCTGGCCCCTGCCATATTACTAGTCAATGGATATCTCTTCACTCCCATGGTCCTGCAACACCAGGTCCTTTAAGGATCACAGCTCTTCTTCTACCCCAAGTTCTGATTTAGAGCCTCTAGCGACCCACCCTTTCCAAGGTAACATATACGCTCTCTGCCTTGCAGGGAATTTAACAGTATTTCTTCATCAAGATTTTCCTTACTGACAGTCCCCTTCTGCCCAGGATTTCAGAGGTGCCAGAAAACCCTAGACACAAAGCTCAAGAAAAATGCCAAACAAACAAAAATCCAAAAGCCCATGACACCGTTTTCCTTTTCCAGTTACAATATTTCTCTTATATGACATTACAACAGCCTGAGTTAGGAGGAAAACTCAAACTTGTCTTACAATCCAGCGTATCAGTATATCTATTATTCCATTTCATAAGGCAGTGAAGAATCCAGGTGCAAATCCAGAGGAAGTCATCAAAAACAGCAGTAAGAAAAAAAACCCCACACCAGAAGAGTTCCCAGGGCTCTAACTCAAGCCTTATGTTGATGATGAGGATGCAAACACGAGGAGAAAGGCAAGATATAAGGACTACAAGAAAAGCAAAGGTGAGCAAGCAGCACAGAGTGAGAACCACAAGAAACCTCAATAATTGGGTGTGGTGATGAAGGAAAGTGGGTCACGCAACAGCCCAGGGCAGTTTTCTCTGGACGTCAGCCGGTCTGAGTTCCCAGATGAAAGCAAGCCAGGCAACCTGCCCTTTCACACACTACCCCTCTTCCCCCTCCCCATTCATGAAATGTGAAACTCGCAGGCATCTTGGTACCCCGTCAGAATTGGACGCTCTGCCTCCACCCTCTACATCTCCTCAAAGCACAGGCCTCGACAACCTGCAGTGGCTTGGAACAAAGTCAGCTCCACCTGACACAAAGCCACGAGCCTCACGCTTTGAAGTAACCCTGGGACTTGGATATCAAAAACACGCATGACTCGTAGTAAAAGGCAAAATTACATTCCACAACAAATCATCTATTTCACACATTCAGCTCGAGACCAGCATTCTCCCCGTTTCACATGCATGCCCTGCAGGCTCTCCATACCTGGATGCTGTGGAATAGCGTTGTTCAACAGGATCTCCATCTCATCATCATCGCTGCCCCCTGAGCACGGTGATGGAGATCCAATGCCCGATGCCATGTCCTCCGAGCGGGGGGAGGCCTGGGCTTATACAGGGTGTCGTCTTCTTGCCAGTCCGGCCAGTGCTTCATTGAAGAGAAAAAGATAAAGTTACAGCAGACCTGAACTCCGTTTTCCCAAGCAATAGTGCTACCAAGAGGATTCATGAGAAAGCTTAGACAGCAACTTTACTGGATTTAGAGCCTATAGATAATAGAAGCACTGGCAGCAAGTATCAGCTTAAGAGTTGTGATGAAGCAGGCTTTGAGGACACCAGATATTAAACTGAGTCAGCAACTCATCTCTGGCGAGCAAGCCAAAACAGCTGTCCTAAAGGAAAACTCCCCCGTCCTCTGCAGCGGGGTGCCCTCGGTTATTGCCGCCGTGGGCCGGGCGCGGCAGCCGGGCTCCCAGGGGAGCCGCAGGGCCGGGCGGGCGGCTGTCAGC